>AP025044.1:5338668-5357596 GCA_036186865.1 Eustoma russellianum
TTTTTTTTTTTTTTGTTGATTTGCTGTCTCGTCTTTTCCGCCCAAGCTGCACTGTTTTGATACGCAACTTCAATTGTCTGTTGGGTTTTGTGGGTTTTTTCTTTTTAATTTTAAAATAAGTCAATATTTAAGGATTTCTTGACACGAGTCCCCTTCTATTGATTGCAAAAGATCTTTTTTTTGTTTGACTTGTTCTGACGAAAGACTTACGTGTTGTCTTGGAGGGATTTTGGAGGTTAGTTGAAGTCATTAGTTTATTATTTGGTAATGGGTATGTAGAAAGATGTTTTCTTTTCTTTTTTCTCTTTCCTGGTTGATTTCTTGTGGCGGGAGGCTGGAGAAGGAGTATAATTCTTGAATGTGCAAAAGGGTTTCCTTTGATTCAGGTAGGCTGTGAGTAGAAAAGATTGTATCTATAAGTACAGTTTTTCAGTTTCTTCGATTTTAGTGGGCTTCCTAGACTGCAACGTAATTTCTTAATTCTTTGAACGTCTTCTTTTTGTGCCTCCTGGGTTCATAATTGTGTTGGTGATTGTAATTCTTGCGTTTTAAGAAGGAAAAGATAGGATCTTGATCCTCTTCTTTATTGTCTGCACGTGAAATGCTTCTTCATCAATTTGTTTAGGCATATGGATATAAGTAGAAGATGATCATGAGATTTTCGCTTCCTGTAATTTTAAGTTACCATTCGCTGTCTGTCGCTTCGAATTTCTTGCTTCTCTTAATTTATATCTTATAATGAAAAAAAAAAGGAAAACTTGTGAACTGTGAGTATAAGTGTTAATGGTATTTCATTCCCGTATAATAATTGCCTTACTCTTGTTCTTGGATCCGTGGTCATAAAGAAGACGTGTCTATCTTTTGGAAGTTCTCGTTGACAATTTTTAGGGTGTTTGAAAAATTTAGTGTATTTGCAGATCTTCTTTTGAAGGAGGACTATGCATCTACAAAATTTGATTTATGATGAGTCCATACTTGATACATATGTTGATATTCCCGGAACTGAGCTGAGTACAACCAAGTTGTCAGACCTCCCTTCAGCCAAGCTTCCACTGGGATCTTTTGCGAATGAGAATGGTAGCTGTTGTGATTTTGTAGCTTCTAACACTGGATTAAATATTACGAACCAGCATAATCAGCCAGACGTAAGTGAGAATGAGAGTTTAATGGTGACTAAAAAACTGGATGAAAAGAAAAGCAGGGTCAGTAGTTTTAAGTTGGATTCTGGCAGTCATTCTATAGGGAGTGTAGAACCTGAGTTATTTACAGAAGACAATACTAGGGGCATATTCAGTGAGCAGACTTCTTTGGATTCTGAATGTGTCAAGTCTTCGTCAAATGCTGCGGATAAGACCAATTGCAGCATTCCGAGTGTGAAAAAGGCATATTCATGGGATCCGTCAATAGCATCAGATATTGTAGATGACATTGTTTCCAGATTGACTTGTGATGCAATTGTAGAAGGCAAGGAAACAGAGAGAAAGTTGCTCCCTACTGTTTTAGAGGATTCAGTATATAAGGAAACAAGTAAACAGAAAATTCTGGCTTTTGATTCCATCCCACTTTGGGGATTCACATCCATTCGTGGGAGGTTGCCTGAGATGGAAGATGCTGTTGTGGCTCTGCCGCGATTTTCAACTGTTCCTTCTCATGTACTAGTTGATGGCAGGAATAGTAATGCAGTGAATCATAAGTTGTCGATAGATTTCTTTGGAGTTTACGATGGTCATGGAGGCAGTCAGGTAAGCTATTTCTTAAGGTACATGGCATATTGTTTCCTTAAGATTCTTTGAAGGGGGGTTTTTCCTGCATACATAGTATGTTGTTCCTCTATGAAGTAATGCTTAGCTTACCATCTTTGTAGGTCTCTAATTATTGCCGCAAGCGTCTCCACTTGGTTTTAGGTGAGGAGATGGACATAGCAAAGCATCATGCACATCATGACTCTGCATCTAATCCTAGGGATTGGTGGGAGAGAGTATTTCTTCGTTGTTTTAGAAGAGTTGACAATGAGGTTGGAGGGGTGGGTGCTCCTCCATCTGAGTCTATTGCTCCTGAAGCTGTGGGGTCAACAGCTGTGGTTGCAATTGTTTGTTCCTCTCATATCATTGTTGCAAATTGTGGTGACTCAAGGGCAGTCTTGTGCCGTGGAAAAGTAGCCGTGGCACTCTCTATTGATCATAAAGTGAGACTGTTTTATTACTTACTGTTTCTTGTTTTGAAACATACTTTTCCATCAAAACGTACACTGATGTTTTTTGCATAATCTTTAGCCGGATAGAGAAGATGAATATGCAAGAATAGAAGATGCAGGAGGCAAGGTTATTAACTGGGGTGGCTATCGCGTTTCTGGGGTGCTTGCAGTGTCCAGGTCCATTGGTAAGTGCATCCCCTTGGAGGATTATTGATTTTTTGTTGTGCAAATTTTATTGAGACGGCAGTTAACAGTTAGATTGGTTTACGGCTTTGAGTAGCCTATCAATTACATGGTGGACTAAAGTGTAGCAATTCGTACCACCATTATTTTCCTAAAAAAAAAGAGAAGAAAAGGAGTATGTTTGTTGCGTTAAGTTTTATTTCCATTTCCAATGGAGTGAAGGACACAATTTTTTTTGACTTCGGAATACGATGGAATAAAGCAAAATGATTCACTAAATTCGCTGCTGAAGTAGCAGTTTATCAACACAGCTTGACATAATTTTCATTATGAGTCATTGAAAAATGTGTTCCTAACCCATGTGTATGATTGCGTACATCCGGCTCCCATACCTCGCCATAGGCGGGAGCCTCTAAGGCAATGGGTAATGTTGTTGTTGTTTGTTGCATTAAGTTTGGAAGCCCTAGCTATATTTTATTTTGTGCAGCCTGAGATGGTAAACTCTACCTTCCACGACCATTGTATTCAACAAAGTGGACAGAATTACATGTTTGTAATCTGCTATTCTTCTCAGCGATAACCATCATCATCATTACCCAATATATTCCAACGACAGCAGACGCTATCGTTAGGATCTGAGAAGGGTGAGCGGCAGACAAACAATACCTCTATCTCTAGGGATAGAGAGTTTGCTTTCAGTGAGACCTCCGGCTTCTGGCTGTACCTGCATAAATGACACAATAATAGGAATATGACGTGCTAGTGTGTTAGTGAGAAAATTCAGTAAATACAAATACGAAGCTCCCGATATGTAAATGGTCATAAACGTGTATATGCACATATAATCCAAGACAAAGATAAAAAACACTAGATCTCATCATTCAATCTAGTGTGATTTTCCTTCGGACAGCTGGAATACTGTGCTAATCACTAGATCTCATCGTTCACTCTTAGCAGTTGCAGAGAAAGTAATTGTACACAACGTACTCGTTTCAAGGATGTGACTTTGATATTTGTCTCATGCGTTTTTTGTTTCCAGGTGATGTATATTTGAGGCCTTATGTCATTCCGGATCCAGAAGTCATGTTCGTACCTCGGACTAGAGAGGACGAATGCCTCATTTTAGCTAGTGATGGTCTATGGGATGTCGTGACTAACGAGGAAGCTTGTGACGTTGCGCGTAGGAGAATCCTTCTTTGGCACAAAAAGAATGGCGATACACTCTCAGCAGAAAGAGGCAAAGGCATTGACGCTGCAGCTCAAGATGCATCTGATTATCTATCGCGACTTGCTCTTCAAAGGGGAAGCAATGACAATATATCTGTACTTGTCGTTGACTTGAAACCCAAGAGAAAGTTCAAAAAACGATCTCCATAGGATCATGTGTCTGCCATCTTCTTTGATGAAAGCAATTGGTAAGTCCATCTGATTGATAACTACTTTAGCCACCCTTTTGCAGGCTATTGGTTACACACGAACTTCGTCCGTAAAACTGCAGTGGTATGAGAACTGAATGCAAACTGAGGTTAAAGAACTAGTCTTACTGAGAAACTTGACACCATAGGCTGGCGGCCAAGCTTTTCTTGGATCAGTTTGGTAAGTGCAGTAGCTGAGGGTGGGAGCTTTGAACATCTGGTCTGTTCTGTGTATAAGCTAACCGGACCTGGCACGCGGTTTTAGGCACTTCGAGCCATGTCTCTTGATAGATGTATTCATGGCCTTCTCTAAATTGTGATAAAAGCTTGTCACACCTACGACTAGATCCATTTTAAAGATGAAAGGGATCATCTTTCTTGTGTATTTGTCCTTGGTTTATGTTCATTCAACCTAAGAATCTACTCCAACATGGAGACAAAGTAATGGTTCCATGTAATGGAGGCCCTGATAATATATCAAAAGAGCAAATAACATAGGTTTTAGCAAATGCTATTGTGGTCCAAAGATAAAGGCAATTCATGTATTTTAACTTCAGAGGATATGGATTTGTGTTACTCAAGAAAGTCTACAAATATGCAAGTGAAGGAGAAAACCTGAAAGATTTATGGCAGGGTTTTCAAAGATTTAGATGAATTTTGCATTGTCCTAAATTTAGCCTTCTTGAACCAACATGGTTGGCGTGGTGGTTCAGCACCTCGTCCCTTAAGCATGTGGTTGGGGGTTCGATCTCCACTCATGTGAATGGAGCAAATCATTTGGCCAGTCCCCTACCACTTAGCGTGCTGATCGCAGGGACGGAGGATTAGTCTTCTGGCTTTCGGCTGGAGGGATACCTCGGGCAACCTCTAAATTTAGCCTTCTTGTATTGAACGTGATGAGAAGGATTAAAAGTTATGTTTTGGTAAGTGTGGTTAATAATACAAGGATTTGATTCTTAAATACTGGTTAATTGTACTGTTTTATTATATTTAATGTCTACAACCTCTCTGTGTTTCTAACACATGAGTATGTTTGCGTACATCCGATCCTTCCACACCTCGTCAGAGAGGGAGCCTCTAAGACAATGGGGTAATGTTATTGTTGTAATGTCTACAAGGGCAAAGGGATGAGAAGTGGTACATCATGAGGTCAATCTTTTATGTTCTATGTGATCAAGGTCATGAGGTGAAAGTTATGTCTATTAAGTTTATGATTTATTTTTAATATCTTTTTGTTTTTGTTAATTTTGAAGGTTCTTATGAGTTTTATAATAATTTATTAAACTATATATTTTTTTCGTTAATTTTGAAAGTTTAATAGCTCTTAACTAAAATTTTTTCAAGTAAGAGATGTATTCTGGCGTCTCTTTTGACTGTAAATCAATATTTTAATCGAAATGACTAACGTCAAAGTTCAATTTCTGAACAAGCATCAGACTTTTTTTTTAGTTAGCCTTCCAAGGCTAGTAAAATTTTCGATCTTAAGATTTGATGATAGGCTTCATGAGGCCAGACCTAGATCAATGTGAAGTGTTACCACCTAAAGGTATCCGATTTTCAAATAAAAATAACTATTCATTTCTTTTTAATCCGACTAAAGGTATCCGATTTTCAAATAAAAATTACTATTCGTTTCTTTTTCATCCAACTAATACTAGACAAAACATCTGTTTTACTGAGGGTGTCAATCTCAAACACGATACGAAAACATGATCCGAATCTGACACGTTTTTTGCGACTATAGGTATAGACTTAGCGAGTTTCGTATACAAATCGGGTAAGACATGAAATTTATCCGCTAAGAACGGATCGTGTCTAGGTATATCCGTGGGTTATCCATTTATACCCAACATATCTGATTTTTATGAATATATTTTAAATATAAATTATAAATTATTAAAAAATATAAAATAAAAAAAGACACTCCTAAAATCTAAAAACATAATATCTGATTCCTAATTTTTCAATCCTTTCCTTCTCACCCTCTTCGATTGCCTCATCATTCTCTATTTCTCCTCTCTTCACTCACTCTTCGCTTAAGCCGCAGCCGACAAGCAAGCGGTCTTGGTTCCGTTCCGATAAAGTTGGTGAAGCAGAAGGACATACTGAAATTCATTCCAACAGAAAATAACATTGTAGAGATGTAAATGATTCGAAATTATGATTTAATTTTTATTCTCTAAAATTTGAAATACTTTCTTTTCGGAGATCTTCCATTAGCGACACGACGTCATCGTCACCGTCCTCCTCGTCGGAGATACTCTTCTCTACTCCCTTTTTTTGTCGCATGACTTTCCACCTTCTTAGGATTCAAGTCAGTGTACCTTGCCTTATCATGTGTTCTTTTTGTGTATTTCTTTTGTTAAATGATTGATTGTTATTTTTCATTTTGTATATTTTTTTTATGGATCAGATTGCTGATTATATGTTAAAACTATTTCTCCTATAATTTTATGTTATAATTTCGTCTTCAAATTGTTCTTAATGTTCTTTATAAAATATTACGTCACGTCATGGGTAAAGATCGTGTATGATGTTTGATGTATGCCTATCGAAGATTGTGGCTGCTACAACAATGGATTTCCTCTCTGCAATTTGGTTTTATTTACTTTATGTACTGATCATTAAACTTGATAAAATATTTTTATTGATAGTTTTGTAGTGAAATGTTTATACGATTGATGGAACTGATAAACCTTAAACTTTTCATTTACGTATGTTGGCTTGGTATTAACTGTTTTACTTTAAATGAGTAACGTGACATTTAGTTATAGTACAATGAAATATTGGCTATTCGAAAAATACACGAAGCACGAAAATAACTAAAAAGTACATGAAATGATTCGTACATGACCGATATATTTATATTTATCAAGTTTGTGGTTGTACTTGCTCTACGACACGAAACCTGACATGTACAAGTTTGAATATCTACTTTCATACACGCGAAGCAAATGGGTAAGATATGTGTTTGGTACTTTGATACCCTAACACGAAAAACACGAAATATGACTTGTTTGCTACCCTTAGTTTTTACATCATAGTGTTGTTTGACACTTATATGTTTATACTATAACATTCGTTTTTACGTGACAACGTAATTTGATAGTCAATATTAGATTATAACAATGCCTTTAATACAAATGATTTGTGTAGGACGATTCAGAGGGAATGAATAGGATAGTGACGGATCGAAAAGGATAGATGAGATGCAGATTGAATATGGGTAGAATGAGATCTCTTGACCTCCATGTGGGACGGTCACAAAGAACCGCGCGACACCATCCAGCCTCACCAATCCCCCTAACTGCCACGTGTCGGACGGTCACAAAAGGTGAGGAAAAAAGGGGTCAGGGGATCCGGACCCGGTAGAAGGTGGTATGAAGAGGAGATTCTGGAAACAGTTTAAATAGCCCCTTATTGGGTAACTTGGGTTTGGGCCCACTGGTAGGGCTTTTCTTTTGGGCTTGGTTTTTATTTTCGAAGAGGCTGCCCCAATGATCTGTAATTCTCCATAATTTTTTTTAATGAAATATCCGATTTTACTAAAAAAAAAAAGAAACAATGCCTTTAATGACAAACCATGACAACAAACTCAAATGAGGTAGCGTGGAGATTAAATGATCACGGTGGGTAAGAATATGTGTGAGTTTGTTAGAATACGTGTGAGTACATATGAGATAAAAATGACTTTGATGTTATGTTAAAATTTGATAATGAATGTACACAAAGTAAGACTTATATTTATCAAAATCATTAAACACGTTAGGTGGTAGCACTAAATTCTTAAAAACACACACACATATACTCATTATATTTATCTGCTTAACCTATATATATACATATACATATATATATATATATATATACATATATATATATATATGTATATGTATATATGTGTGTATATATATGTGTGTGTGTAAACTCATTATATTTTGAGACAATTCCCAACCATATCTACCGATGTTCTCTCATGGGCTTAATTTTCTTGTTGTATATTCTGTTTATATGCTTCCAATGTTGGATAAATATTAGACGTAATGTTTATCTTTAAGATTTATCCCGTGATTTATTAATTTAAATCACATATAGTGTGGATCACCATGTCATCTTATCTCCTAGACTTGTATTTGACTACAACTCCTTGGTGGTAAGGGATTATCACCATACAGTAGAGTTTGTGATGGTACGAACTCTAATCAAGACAGGATTAGGGGGTCCCTAGCCTAGCCTATAAATAAGAGCCTATGGTTGTCCATCAAACCATCTCATTCAAGCCAAAGAGGAACAAGGCTAGAAGACTACCCTAAGGACTACATCAACACGAAGAAGGCTTCTACAAACGACAATGGCCGGAGGTAACCTTTCTGCTTCCGCTATTTATTTTGGCCTAACAATTGGTATCAGAGCCACCTCTGACCATATCGTTTGTATTTAGAAAACTTTCTTCCGTATCCTTTAATGCATTCAATCGTTCAAAGGTTACGGGATTATGGTTTTCCAGGCCTTTAATATTATTGAAACAACATCTAATTATAGAGCATATGCCGTTGAATAAAGAAAAGTATTTGACGAATTTTGCTTCTGTCGCCTTGTTCATTACAATTGAGAATCAATGGCGTCGCTGTAATATTTTGCACATGATTATCGTTCTTTTTTTTTTTGGTTTAAAACTTGTAAGGGCGTTATTGGAGATTGTCATTTTAGATTTGCTGTTGCCAATTCTTTTTTTTTTTCCTGCTTTGATATGATCGACATGTTTGACATATCATTCCTGGGAGGATTCTTAGGAGGATTTTTTAGAGTTTTGACAGAATTAGGAATTTTATATTGGTATGCTGAAAGCATTATGATATAATGGTAGTTTTGGCTCAATGTTGATAAATATTTGTTGGAGGTTGAAGTCTTTTTTTTTTTTTTTGGGCAATATGCTTCCCACGTACCCGAAGAAAATGGCATCGCTTTATATGTTTTTTTGTTGCCTTTGTTGAACTGTTCTTGAGGCAACTGATTATTTGCACACCTTTGACTGCTTCATAACTAGCTGCATAAATCAATCAGAGTAGATGACTTCTTTTAGTTTTGTTTTTCCGTCTTCTGGTTCAAGTAGCCTGTTGAGACTGAAATGACATGCCAATATAATATATGCACATCAGAGGAAAATTTACCAGTAGTTATAAGATGTGACTTGTGTGATAACTCTGATTAAGTATTTATTTGAGAAAATTTGTGGCAAATACAAAAGGTGAACTATTGAAAATGTGATAAATACATCATACACGTAATTTCTGTCTAGAAAGTCGGTACTTAAGCGGGACCGTTGTGACCCCACCGCACGGCCTGGGACTTTACGTGGAATGGTAATACCTGTCTAGGAAATTGATTCATGATCTTTCCTGGGGTATTGCCGAATCGGTTCACTTCACATTTTCATTATGATTTCATCTTTTGTTGATGTCATATAAAGTTTTTTTGAAGTTGATGACATATAAAGGATTATTTTTTTAATTTTAAGATTAGCCACAGCATCTTAAAATTATACGGTGTGAAGAAAATAAAATGTCATCATAACTATAGTTTTGATTAATAAGGTAATCACTGTGCCCCACAGGGAAGTGTTTGCTTTATTGATGAAGAAAATTAAACATAAACATTTCCTATGCCCACAGGTACGGAAATATTTTGGTTGTTTAATTTTCATATCGTTCTAAAGAATAACTATATAAATATGTTGATGACATATAAAGAATTATTTTCTAAATTTTAAGATTAGCCACAGCATCTTAAAATTATACGGTATAATGAAAATAAAATGTCATCAAACATATGATTTTGATTAATAAGGTAGTCACTCTGCCCCACAGGGAAGTGGTTATTTTATTGATCAAGAAAATTAAACATAAACATTTCCTATGCCCACAGGTACGGAAATATTTTGGTTGTTTAATTTTCATACCGTTTTAAGTATATTCTATGCATAAGTGCAACCTCTACCCACAGGAAGGTTTAGAATATACTATTTGAATTAAATTGATTAATTCATTCTGGTTATATATGTTCATAGCATGATATGTGTTTCTTTGGTTATGCAGTTATTCCCACTACTGCTTTATTTGATTCTGCTAAAACTCCAATGCTGACTGGTGATAATTTTACTGAATGGAAGGATAATATCCTTTTGACGTTAGGGTGTATGGACTTAGACCTGGCAATCCGTGAGGAAAAACCACCAAATCTCACGGAATCAAGTACGCCATCTGAGAGGTCTAGTTACGAGCGTTGGGAGCGATCTAATCGCCTCAGCATGATGCTCATCAAGTCTCGTATAAGTCCAAGCATTAGGGGTTCTATCCCTAATCTTGATAATGTCAAAGCTTACATGAAAGCCATTGATGATCAATTTGTAAGCTCTGACAAGGCCGTAGCCAGCACCCTTATGAAGAGGCTTTCAAACATGACCCATGACAGAAGCCGTGGTGTGCGCGAGCACATCATGGAGATGAGGGACATTGTTGCTAAATTAAGCTCCCTAAAGGTTGAAATCTCGGAGTCATTCCTGGTGCATTTCATACTCAACTCTCTCCCTTCGGAGTTTACTCCATTTAAGATCTCATACAACACACATAAAGAAAACTGGTCAATTAATGAACTTCTGACCATGTGTGTTTAAGAGGAGCAGAGGTTGAAGAATGAGTCCATTGAGTCTGTGCATCTTGCGACTCATTTTAAGAGAAATGCAAAGAAGGGCAAAGGTGTTCCAATAAAGAAAACCGGCAATAAAGACACATGTCAGTTTTGTAAGAAAAAAAAAAAGGGACACTGGAAGAAAGATTGCCTGAAATACAAGGGATGGCTGTAGAAGAAAGGTAATTTTTCCTTTGTGTGTCATGAATCTAATTTTACTGAGGTTTCTGATAATACATGGTGGATTGATTGTGGTTCTACAATTCACATTGCGAAAACCATGCAGGGCTTTCTAAACCTGAGGAAGCCAAATGAAAGTGAGCAATGCATCTATTCTGGAAACCGGATGCGCTCTACTGTTGAAGGAGTGGGATCTTATAGGCTCATTTTGAAAACTGGTTTTCAACTTGATTTGGAAAACACCTTTTATGTACCTTCTTTTTCCAGAAATTTAGTTTCTCTTTCAAGACTTTCGATTATTGTATATGATTTTTATTCACATCTTTTTGTAATGAATGTTTTGAAAGAGAATAAAGTTATTGGTTCTGCGAAATTGAATGGTTTTTTGTTTCAACTTGAGCTAGATCCCATTTACGAGCATACTCTTTTAACAGAAACTGGTACAAAGCGTTGTATTATCAATGAAAACTCATCAAGTCTTTGGCATAAAAGATTGGGACATATCTCAATCGAAAGAATGAAAAGATTAGTGAATGAAGGAGTTTTACAAACTCTAGACTTCACTGATTTAGGTACTTGTGTGGGATGCATAAAGGGCAAGCAAACCAACAAGACCATTAAGGGTGCCAAAAGAAGTTCTCAACCTCTTGAAATCATACACACGGATATCTGTGGACCTTTTCATACACCTTGCTTGAATGGTCAGAAATACTTTATTTCATTTATCGACGACCATTCAAGGTTCATGTATCTCTATCTTCTATTTGAAAAATCTGAAGCACTTGATGCGTTCAAAATCTTCAAATTAGAAGTAGAGAAACAAAAGGAGAAGACAATCAAAATTGTCCGATCCGATAGAGGTGGTGAATATTATAGACGGTACACAGAAAAGGGACAAATGATTGGTCCATTTGCCGAATTCCTTCAAAAGGAGGGTATTGTTGCTCAATACACCATGCATGGCACACCACAACAAAATGGTGTTGCTGAAAGAAGGAATCGGACTTTTATGGACATGGTCAGGAGCATGATTAGCACAACAAATTTGCCTATATCCTTTTGGAGTGAAGCTCTAAAAACCGCTGTGTACGTTTTAAATAGGGTTCCATCTAAGGCCGTTCCTAAAACACCTTTCGAGTTGTGGAATGGTTGGAAACCAAGTTTAAAACATTTACACATATGGGGTTGTCCAGTTGAAGTTAGGGTATACAACCCAAGCATAAAGAAACTGGATGAACGAACGAAAAGCGGTTATTTTATTGGATATGCAGTCAACTCCAAAGGATATAGATTTTATTGTCCCTCACATACTCCTAAAGTGGTTGAAGCTAGAAATGCTAAGTTTCTAAAGGATCATGAAGTTAGTGGGAGTGATTCGAATCGAGAATTCAATTTTGAGGAAATAAGGGATACACATGTTGTACCTTTATATGTGGACAATTCGGTTGCTATTCAACAAAATGAAGAGCCGCCAATTGTACAACCTCAAATTGAAGAAGCACATCAAGAACAAACTGAACCCACTAATCCCACATCTACTGAACCAGTGGGAGTACGAAGATACTCAAGAACTAAAAGGCCAGCAATTTCTAGCGATTATGTTGTATATCTTCAAGAGTCCGATTATGACATTGGACTAAATCATGACCCTATCTCGTTTTCATAAGCCATGAGTTGTGACAAATCGTCACTATGGTATGATGCCATGAAAGAGGAGATGGAATCAATGGCTAAAAACAACGTCTGGGAACTTGTTCCATTACCAAACAGAGCCTCTGTGGTGGGATGCAAATGGGTCTTTAAGACCAAAAGAGACTCGTTTGGTAACATTGGACGATATAAAGCCAGACTTGTAGTCAAAGGTTTCACTCAGAAAGAAGGCATCGATTACCATGAAACCTTCTCTTCAGTCTCAAAGAAGGATTCATTCCGGATAATCATGGCATTAGTAGCTCATTTTGATCTCGAGCTACATCAAATGGATGTGAAAACTGCGTTTTTGAATGGGGTTCTTGATGAAGAGGTATACATGCGTCAATCTGAAGGCTTTGTCAATTCTGATAATGATCAACTGGTTTGCAAATTGAATAAATCCATATATGGGCTTAAACAGGCTTCACGTCGATGGAACATCAGGTTTCATGAGGTAATCTCTTCATTCGGTTTCGTAGAGAACATTGTTGATCAATGTATATACCTCAAGACGAGTGGGAGAAAATACATTTTTTTTAGTCCTATATGTGGATGATATTCTACTGGCAAGCAGTGATCTTGGGTTATTGTATGAGACTAAGCGATTTCTCGCTTTGAACTTTGATATGAAGGATATGGGTGAAGCCTCTTATGTCCTTGGCATAGAGATTCACAGAGATAGAACAAGTAAAATACTTGGTCTTTCTCAGAAGGCCTACATTATCAAAGTGTTTGAGAAATTTGCTATGCAGAATTGCACGTCTATTGCGTCACCTATTGTCATTGGAGGCTGAGTTCATTGCATGCTATGAAGCTATGTCACAGGCTCTTTGGATGAAATACTTCATCAGTGGTCTTAAAGTTGTCGATAGTGTTGAGAGACCAATTAAGATTTTCTGCGATAACAAAGCGGCAGTGTTCTTTGAGAAAAACAATAAGAGTGGGAGTCGCAGCAAGCATATCGACATAAAGTATCTGAAGGTCAGAGATCATATTAGCAAGGGAGATGTAAAGATTGAACACATAAGTACGGAGTCAATGTTGGCTGATCCCATGACGAAAGGTTTACCGATACAAGTATTTGGGGATCATGTTGCCAATATGAGACTACGTGGTTCTCCTTGATTTTGTATTTTTTGATCTTATTGTCTAGACATTCGTTTGACATTTGTTTATTTTATTTGCGCAATCTAAGTTGGGATCTGTTTGATCCATACACGAGGACCCATTGAGATGATTTATAATAAGTCGTTCATTTTGTTTGATTGTTTGTATAATGCATGGTAATACTTGGAAGGGAGTGCTCGTTGTTTAATCTAAGAGCGCAACCGCCTTGATTCGTATGTGTTATATTTTCGATCGAGGTAGTCAAGTTGTTCGAGTGACATTTTTGTTTTGGCCAAGTTACTTAGTCACTTGTGTAGCGTTGTCTAGTGTTGACATTTGATCCAAGTGGGAGAATGTTGGATAAATATTAGACGTAATGTTTATCTTTAAGATTTATCCCGTGATTTATTAATTTAAATCACATATAGTGTGGATCACCATGTCATCTTATCTCCTAGACTTGTATTTGACTACAACTCCTTGGTGGTAAGGGATTATCACCATACAGTAGAGTTTGTGATGGTACGAACTCTAATCAAGACAGGATTAGGGGGTCCCTAGCCTAGCCTATAAATAAGAGCCTATGGTTGTCCATCAAACCATCTCATTCAAGCCAAAGAGGAACAAGGCTAGAAGACTACCCTAAGGACTACATCAACACGAAGAAGGCTTCTACAAACGACAATGGCCGGAGGTAACCTTTCTGCTTCCGCTATTTATTTTGGCCTAACATCCAAAACCATTGTGCCAAGTCTAGTTTTTCTTTCTTTTTGGCATGATATGTTTGTACTTTTTGGGATAGGATCCCCTCACGTAAGGGAATGCGGTGACGCGTGACCGCGCGACACGTGGCAGCAAGAGGAGGTGGTGAGGCTAGATGCAGGTGACCCTCATCTAGCTTCACCACCCTCCCTTTCTGCCACGTGTCGCGCGGTCACAAAAGGGGTGAGAAAAGTGGGAGTGAGGAGATCCCAACCCGTACTTTTTGTGTTTAATGTCACTATAGTCATAGAACGGAAGTCGTAGATGTCCACTAACTAACCATATGTACACGTAGCAGTGTCTAGTTGATGTAGACATAATGTAATCAAACAGCTAAAAGAATCAACCATATAAGAGAACACATGAGTCTCTAGGATATAGCCCAACTGGTTTTGGATAGGGGTTCTCGAAAGGGATGTCAGAGGTTCAATTCTTGTCAATGGCAAGAGAGCCCCTTCCCAGCAAGTGCATAGTGTGAGAGCTCTTTGGCCTGTAGGCTTGCCTGCAGTGCTCGGGGCTCCTTACACATACTACTGTGTAAATGACCAAACTCCTGTTAGCGGGCCGTTGGGCACCTGATTTACATCCCTACACTACCTTTGGGAGACTATTGTGTAAATGACCAACCTTCTGCTAGCAGGTCGTTGAATACCTGATTTACATCTCTACACTACCTTTGGGACTGGGTGTAGCAGGGACCCTTACTGGTTAGGGTTCAACTTTTTTTTTTTTTAAGAGAACACACTAGATTCAACCAACAAGATAACCACAAAAAAAAGAAACTTTTCTTTACTCATAAGATCTGTACTAGATACGGGTCCAAAGGGGTCATCTAATTGCACTTGGGAAAAGTCTATTAGTTCTTTTGATCTTTTTTTACCATTGCAAGTATTTTTCATTTTATTTAGTGGCAAATATTTTTCATTTTAATATTGGAAAACTGTTGCATTAGAACATTCATGAGCTATCCCTACTTTAGTGCTGATACACTGCTACATTAAAACAATTTTTTAATTAAAACAAAAAAACTGTTCTGCGAATATTGCTGAGATGGACAAAGAGGAACATTACTAACTCCTAAGTTCTTCATTCTCTTACTGATAAATACTCTCCATAGTGGTAGGGGCTATATTAGAAATTTGGAATATTTTTTTTTGAGCATTTTTAACTTATTGGGTCATCGAGAAACAACATATTTCTAACACATGGGTATGGTTGCATACATCCGACCCTCTATACCTCGCCATAGGTGAGAGCATCTAAAGCAATAGGGTAAAATGTTGTTGTTGTTGAACATTTCTTACTTATATAGATTAAAAAAAGAATATTCCTTAGATTAATCAATGACAAAATGAGAAAATATGCAAAAACATATTTTCTTTACACTTTTACTTATTTTACCACGACATGGTTCTTCTCTTCTCTAATAGTGTCTAAAATGAGGCAACTATTATGGTTTAATCAATTATCACAATGCCCATGAGTTCTAAAACACATTATTTATAGTGGTATACATAAAAAGAAAACGAGTGATTTATACATTATTTTTAGATAAGTATGTACACTTTCTTATTTAATGGTTAAGAGTGAATCTTCTGATTAAATGAATGGTATAAATTTGATAAAAATGTGTATTGAAAAAAGAAGTATGTATTTATCGACGACACAAACAGGATGTGACGTGTAAATTTTTTAAGCGTGACCACGCGTGATTGGAGGCTAAAGGTGAAGCAAAATATGAGGCATTCAATTACGCGTCGCCACGTGTAAAAATGCTTTTTTTTTTAAAAAAAATAGCAGCATCCACTTCTTTACAAAAATGCATTTATACATGGCAACACGTGATTGGAGGTTTCATTTTTTTTGGCTAAAATGTAAAAATTTCATTTAACCAATGATCAAAATAGGATCAGTACATTTACATTTTCACTGGGCATACCCAGGATGCTGCTCATACAATCACCAAAAATCAACAATAGGTGGTAAGATCCTATACACATGGGTAGTAATTCTATGAACCACATCCGAAGCATTTGTTAGTTGATCCTCAAAAATTTTTAAATTCCTAGCATTCCATAAATAATAAATGGTTGACGCAAAAGTAGCCTTAATGAATTTTGTCCTGTCACTTTTCCTTCTTGTATTTTTCAGGGTCCAACGTACCAAGGTATTCAGAGAATCAAAAACGGATGGAATATGCAGCCATCTTAACAATCTGGACCAAACCTCTTTAGCCAAAGGGCAAGCAAACAACAAATGATCCTGCGTTTCAATGTGAGTTCCGCACATCGGACAGGAGAGATCACTTATAACAAAGTGAAGCTTATCTCTAGTGGGCAATCTATCACGCGCCGCTAGCCAAAAAGTGAAGCAGTGTTTGGGAGAATTCGTGGAAGCCCAAACAATGGAAGCCCAATTCCTCTTAATCCCTTTAGATCTAAAAATTTCATATGCCTTTGAAGTGAAGGAGCTCAGAAGCGCTCGTTCAGACACAGAGGTGCTGCCAAAGTGATTAATTAGAGAGTCCTTAACCTGCAGAATTTTTTTGATGAATACCGAGTAATGGGGCTTAGTCTGCTGCACCCAAATTCCATTATGAAACTTGTAGAAATGTTGAATCCATCGAACCCAAAGTGTATCCTTCTTACTTTGTATATTCCACAAGTACTTCGTCAACAGGGCTTTGTTCCAAGCATCTAGATCAAACAATCCGAGTCTCATACTTTGCCTCACATTTAGCCTCCACAAAACACAAAAAAGAAAAGGAAAAACACGTGGATAAAATAAAAAAGGAAAATGAAAAAGCTCAACAACCAAGTCAACCGCCGTCTTCAAACCGATTAGCTAACGAAATAGCTTTGCGTAGCTTTGAATTTAATTTTGAGAGAATTATTGGCGACCATTTTTCTCCTTTTTATTTAACCTTTGAAGGAAAGGGGGTTTAAGAAAATTCCTTCCTTTCAATTCTATTCTATCCTCTTCACATTTTCCATTCGGATGTTTTCCACCCGTTTTCTTATGATCAGCTTCTGAATTCAATTGCTCCGGGATATTACTTACCAAGAGCAACTGTTTCGAGCCCTAATTTTTATAATTTTGTTTAAGGTAATTCAATCTAATAATTTGTACAGTTTTTTTCTTCTTTCATTTGCCTTTCATGTTTTCTTTTTTATATTGCATCTGCAGTGCTTGAATTCGGTCCCTGTTGATTTTTTGTTTCAGTAATTCTTGTTATTATTAGGTGATCAGATGGCTGCTTTTGTTTTTTTTTCGCATGTATTCTTTGTTGCGACCTTTTAAAGGATTGGATAATTCACGAAGGTAGAATCAAAATAATTGTTGAGTTTATGGATTCAGTAGCAGTCCTTTGTTATAATAATTACTCCGTTATCGGGCTATATTAGCTAAACTTTTTATCGTTATCTACTAGTAAGTTTTTTAATGAATAATTAGAATTAGTTTTCTGTGTGGCTGCAGTTCTCAATTTATTTAGATTAGCTACAAGATTATGGGCGTTTTACTCTTAGCTTGAAGAGGATTAGTTTGGTAGTTAAAGACATCTAAAGGCCTCTTATTTCATTGATAATTTTATTTTAGTTCACCTTTTTTCTGGTGAAAGTAGTTTGGTCCTCGCTATATTGTTCACCAATACCAAGTTCTGTTTATTGCCTTTCGGATTCCCAGGATGAAGCACATTGATTATCCTTTAACAATTGAGGATGGGGTTGGAGTTAGATTTTAGATGTTTCGAATGAGAAAGTTCATGCTACTTTAGCATCTCTGATGAATATGCTATTGTTTTCTAGTCAGGACCCATTCTTCTTTTGCGGCTTAACTGTTTGATTTTGCACATTGGGTCATGGCTTAGCTATTTTAAGTCAATCTCTAGATTCTAAACTCGTGATATATCTTTTGATTTTATAAGCTGGTTACATTGAAGGAGTAGTCTTACAAGGAACCTCAGAAATTTACCTACCATGGATAACAGTAAGTACCCTGAAAACTTGAATTTTTTGTATTTTATTCTTAGATACTTATACTGCTGGAAAATCTTACTTTGCCTGTTAGGTACCCCAACTTCTCAACAGCTTAATTCATGATTATAGTTACTTAACCAGATGTAAAAGACAAAAAGGACTAGTATTACCCTTTCATGCATCGGCATGTTCCCTTGTTTGTGGTGTATGCCTATGCTTTTTCTGTTATTTTCTCTCCGAAGGTAGTAATCATATTCTTTCTGCCAATATGTGCCATTTTTTTTTGCGATCTATGTCCATGGATTTAGAAAGCATCGATTTCAGATCATATGGCTTCATTTATCTGTACTGAAATTATTGAATGATGTAGATAAGGCACTCAGCATTCCGCCCTTTTGCATATTTTGCGTAAATATTTGAGAGCATAAATCTGAAGAGGCAGATCTTTTACGCCATGAGAATGCTGAGAATGGAGAAACCAGCCTCAAAAGATAAGGACCTCAAATTAGCTTTCTTGATGGTGCAGGTGCTACTACTAAGGAGGGGGAGGTTAGGATCGGTCTTGAACTGGTGAAGTCTGTTTCGGATAAGCATCTTGATCTCTTAAGGCCGTCATCTCGATACTATTCAATGTTTAAAGGTTGTTATTCTGTTCTTATGATGAGAAATGTCGTTATAATCGAATTTCAAGTACTCTCTTCTTGACCTACTTAAAGATTTTCATTGCTTGA
>AP025044.1:5358931-5405616 GCA_036186865.1 Eustoma russellianum
AGCGGACATTTCAGACTATGGAAAAGGAAAGTATAGTCTAATACGAGATTCAGAGGACCATCCTCCGGGCTTGTATGACAAACCTCTACCATGTTTTGGCTGTGGAGTTGGATGGTTTTCGTAAGGATTCAGCTCTTGAATGGTTTCTTTAGTGTTCATGATGTTGCTACTGCCACTGTGGATGTTGACTATTCTATCTTTCAGTTTCCTTGTAGGATTCATCTGCCCTCTTCTGTGGTACTATGCTACCGTACTGTATTTTGGAAATTATTATCGAAAGGACCCCAGAGAACGAGCTGGCCTAGCTGCATCTGCAATTGCTGTAAGTACCACATGGGCACGAATGGCTTTTGCATATAGGTAGTACATGCATGATTAAGCTTCAGATATATTATTTGGTAGGACACCTAGTTCTTTGTCTTGAAAGGGAGCCTTAGCGCCATGTTAGTACTTGCTGTATAATCTGCAATGGCAGGTTGATGCTGCGAACCGGCCGTTTGTAAAATTCAGGCTGTGTATATCAATAACTTTAGCCTTTACTCTGACCTGGACATTTGAATTATTTAGTGCATATATTGCCTCATAGTTGAAGTATCTTTCTCTTTGGGCTATCGTTATCTTGACTATTCTTTCTTTACAATGCAGGCTCTGGCATGCTCAGTGATATTGCTGATAGTACTTTTGATTCTACTTATTTAGGCTGCGTCTTAAGATCCCAATAGCACATATGCTCCAAGAAAGTGAGATGAAGAAAAAGTTGGAGAGGCATTCATGCAGTTCTTTGCATGGTTGGATGTGTATGTTGTACGTAGAAATTCCTTAATTAAAAGTTAGGGGTGTTCGGTCTTGTCCGTGATGAAAGCTTCTGTTCCATCGTCACTGGGTATCGGACAACAAAAGAACACCATTAACACTCGAGCATTTTTCTCACTATGTGGGATCGATTATATGGATCAATCATTTTTCTTGCTTTTTTGGTTGGTTGGTTTGTTTGTTATTGAGTTGTAGCTTAAATCCTACCATCGTTTTGTGTCTTCTAGTACCTAATTCATAATATACGCTTTTAGAATACGCACCTTTAAAAAATTATGATATCATCTCAACCATGATTCATATTTAAGTACCTAAAATTCTCACTTAAATTTTACACTCTTTACATGACATTGACTACATGAATCAATTGTCTCCAGTGTGCTCTATCACTGACCATATGTTCCTCAATTGTCACATAGGTGGTATCATTATTATCTATCTCCATGTCTTCTTTGATCTTCTTCTCATGCGTTTAACATGCACCTCATTGCAGTATCTAACAAGTGCATATGCAGGACGTCTTTACACATGTCTATACCATCTTAATTTTGACTTCCTCATATTTTCTTCTACAAAAGTCATTTCAACATTTCTCTTGTATGTCTATTTTTTTATTTTATCCTTCTATATCCACACATCCATATTTACATTTTTATTTTCACCATTGGCTGCCCAACATTCAGACTCGTACAATAGTGCGAGTCTTACTATCGTCCTGTAAATCTTTTCTATAAGCTTCAAAGGTACCTTCCTATTACAATAAAGACATGACGTGCTTCTCCACTTTAACTACCACGCATGTATCATGTGATTCAAATCATTGTCAATTCGTCTGTCTTTTTGTAGTATAGTACCTAAATACCTAAAACTCTCACTTAGGTGAATCTCTTAGTCTCTCGGTTTTCCACAAGGTTCCAAGGTCATTCTTTTGTTGCTAACATTAAATTTTTTATACTGTCTTTTTTCGACTGAATTTGAAGCCTTTTTTTTTCTAGTGTCTCTCGCCAACATTCTAACTTAACATCTACTCCTTCATTAGTCTCATCCACCAGCACAATGTCAATATGCAAATAACATCTTTCGTAAAACTGTCTTGAATGTGTCGAGTAAGGTCATATATAACTAAAACAAATAGGTATGGAATTAATATAGGTCATTGTTGGTAAACTTACTCTAATAGAGAACTCCAGGCTTAGTCCTTTTGGAGCCTTTATGCTTGGCAGTGTGTTCTTATACACGTTCTTAACAATTTCTATATATGGTACTATAACACATTTCTTTTCAAACTCTCTCTAAAGGATATTTCTTGAGACTTTATTATGTTTTTTCTAAATCAATGAAAACCATATGCAAATCTTGTTTCTTCTGTCAATATCTCTCTATTATTCTTATCAAAAGATGAATAACCTCCATTCTTGACCTTTTTGACATAAATTCTAATTCGTATAAAGTCTTCTCAATTACTCGATCTCAAAGTTTCATTGTGGCTCATTTACTTAAATTCTCTGTAATTTGTAGAATTTTGTATGTCTCATTTTTTTGATACAAATGTACTAAAGTGTTATTCCTCTACTAGTTCGACGTTTTACCCGTCTTCACCATCATGTTAAAAAGATATGTGAGCCGCATAATATCTTCTTTTCATAGGCATTTTCAAATCTTAATTGGAATACCGTCGGCCCAAATTGCTTTACCATTTTTCATCCCTTTTGAAGCATCTTCTACCTCAGGCAATCAGATTTTTCTATTATATGTTAAGTTTCTATCATTATTAGAGTTAAATAACTCGCCCAATACGAGTTCATCTCCAACTAATTCATCTTTCCTAGCTATCTTGTATTGCCCTTTCCTCCACTAATATCTTGTTGTCTTTGTCTTTAATGCATTTAACTTGAGTCAAATCTCTTGCATTCTTTTCTCTCGTTTGAGAAATTTTATACACATCTTTTCACCTTCTTTCATATCCAAGTCCAACCACTTATAGAACTCTTCAAACGTTTTTGAATTGGTTTCATTTACTGTCTGTTAGCTTCTTTCTTTGCTAGTTTATATTTTTCTCAATTCTCTAAAGTCTTGCAACGTTAAAATGTCTTATAACTAGTTCTCTTGGTTTTACTTTGTCTTGCACTTATCCTTTTCACGCCCAAGATTCCTTATTTGTCTTGCAATATTTCTCCTTTTTTTGTTCATTTCTTATTTTATCCTTCCTTGTATGTCCACACATCAATATTAACATTCTTATTCCGTCACTCACAATTTTTGTTCATGCTCATAATTGACTATCCAATATTCTGACACGTGTCATCCTGTAAAACTTTTATTTAAGATTTAAAACTTACTTTCTTATCGCAAAAAGACCCGACGTACTTCTCCAATATAAATATCCTCTTTGTACCCTGTGATTCACAACCTTGTCAATTTCCTCCACCTTTCGTGGTATAGATCCGAAATAAATAAAATCTCGCTCACGCGAATCTTTTGGTCTCTTAGTTTTACACAAGGTTCCAATGTCATTCTTTTGTTGCTAAAATTAAATTTCACATACTCTGTCTTCTTTCTACTCAATTTCAAGCCCTTTTCCACTAGCGCCACTTGTCAACATTCTAGTTTATCATTGACTCGTTCACCAGTCTCACCCACCAACATAGTGTCATCTGCAAATAACATATTCTATAAAATTCTATCTTGAATGTGTCGAGTGAGCACATCTATAAGTAAAGCAAATAGGTACAGACTTAATATAGATCCTTCATGTAAACCCAATGTAATCAGCAACTTTGGGCTTAGTCTTCATAGAGTTTTACGTTTGTCATCACGTTCTCATACATGCCTTTAGTACGTCCTATATATGCTACTCTAACACCGTTTTTTTAAGCACTCTCCATAATATTTCTCATGGGACTTTATCATATGCAAATGTTGCTTATTCTCTCGATTTCTCTCTATTAATCTTCTCAAGAGATGAATAGCATTTATGTTGATATTCCCGACATAAATCCAAATTGATTTTCAGATGCACTAGTTTTTTCCAAAGTCTTTTCTCAATCACTCGCTCCAAGAGCTCATTGTGTTTCTCATTAACTTAATTCCACTACGATTTGTACAATCAGGTATATCTCTTTTGTGTTTATACAAAGGTACTAAAGTTTTTTTCTCCACTAGTCAGACATCTTTTCGGACTTCACAATATTATTAAAAAGATCCGTGATCCACATAATATCTTCTTTCTCTAGGCATTTCTAAGATTCAATTTGAATACCATCGGGTCCAATCGTTTTACCTTTTTTGTCCTTTTAAAGCATCTTCTACCTCTGGTAATCGGATTCTCTACTATATGTTGAATTTCTATTATCCTCATAGTTACGTAACTCGTCCAATATTAGTTCATCTCCTATTGATTCATTAAAAAAATTTATCAAATTATCTTCTCCATTTATCTTGTATTGCGATTTCCTCTACTATATCTTGCTATCCTTGTCTTTAATGCATTTAACTTGAGTCAAATCTCTTGCTTGCTATCCTTGTCTTTAATGCATTCTTACCGAGACTCCACATTCGGGCCATACGGTGCATTCCTTACCGTAAATATTCTAGCATTAGCGTAATTTCTTGTTTGATCTATAATCATGTTTAATGACAAAATTTTTACACCGACTGTCAACCTAACGTTATCTTCCTCCTTTATTCGGGGTTAAAAACCAAGAAGTCGAAAACTCGGATTGGACGAAGTTTGCTGACAAGGAATTTGATTCAGAAATGTAATTATGTGTCCCTAATATGAAGCAATAGACAGAACCTCCCGTTATTTTTAGAATTTAGATCAATCAAAGGGGAATGCACGAAAAACAGGAGGAAAATTGAATGGTGTTCAGATTTTAATCTTCTTGCTTTCCTTTCAAGTGAAAGAATTTTGCCAAAATTCTTCACCTAGATTTCAGCAAAACCTCCAGTCTTTCGCATAATCTGGCTAGATGATTCGAGCCAAATTTTTTGCAGCACGGCTCGTTTAACTTGAAGAGCTGAGTTAAATAATCTTAATCAAAATAAATAATAGGAAAAGATATATCTTCTAACAATTTATATTGCTTGATTAGTATGATCCAAGTTCATATATAAATTTTTTATGGCTTCAAGAACTTTTGCTATTTCATAAACAAATAAAGGGTCGTCCGATCTCTTCTCAATAGGGAAACAATTAGCTATTGACATATGAATCATATCTTCTTCTAATGGCTTAGTTATCTTTACATATTAAAAAGAAAAATATAATGTAAGCAACTGAGGAAGCTCCTAAATTTCTGTTAGTGAGTTATTAGGCTACTAAGCCGATGACTAGATATAGCTTGTTCAGGTTTCGTTTAACTACAAGTGGAAAAATTATTCTCTTGTGACTTTGAGGTCACGAGTTCGAGCCGCGTAAACAACCTCTTACATAAAGTGTAAGGTAAGACTGCGTATATCAGATCCAAAGCGATCCGACCCCTCCTCAAATCATGCACAAATATAGAAACCTAATACACTAAGAACGTTTTTTTTTTACTATCAGATTTTATACCCGTCCTAGGTATACATATAAACCGAAGTTGTAAATGTTAATTTAAGTTAACTATCTCAGACATGAAGATAAAACTTCAAATTTTGATATTAGTATTATCAGACTTATAGTAGTGTTACGAGACCAAATTAAAGTTCTAAAGCGTTACATAATTAGTCTAAATATCCAAGCCAAGTGCACTTTTTCGACTATATTTCATCAAAATACCTTTTTCTTTTGAATGGATTCATCACGATAATTTGAATTCAAATAATAATACATGTAGAATAAAATAAAAATGAGAAATTTATGCAATATTTACTTTCATCGCGATCGTTGTAAGTTCGTATATTACATTGTCGGTGCTTCGTAAACGAGACATGGTCTTGAATATAAAAAGATCCTTTATATGCTGAATGTTGGACTTTTAACTTGTTCTGCTTGCAGAAAAAAGTGATAATATCATGTTTTTCAAATAATATCAATTTCGATTTTTACCTTACCACTCTCATTCTTCTTTTCTTTGCTATTTATATAACTCAATATGTGAATAGAAATAATTTATTTCTGATAAGACACACACAAGACAATAACACAAAAAATCTATTCATACTCAAAAAGAGCAGTTGAAACAGTAGAGGAGAAGAGGAGTAAAGACGAGTTTAAATTGATTTGGTATGAGCGGATTAGACATGACCTACTAGATTTTCACATCTTTGAGTACATGGTCCAAGATAGGAGATAATAGATTCAGATGATTAAGGTTAACGGGGTTAGGCATGATATAGAGCACCTTATAGTATATTTAGGGGGTTTAGATACTATCTAAACTTTAGGTTGACTTTACATTGTCTTTGTCTTGCATTATTTGTGCATATACAAATTATTTGTGCATATTTTAGTATCAGAAGCTTTCTATTTGTATTTACTGAATTCCCTCACTAATAACACTATCACATGCACTATATCCCTATATTGTGTCATTTATGCAGGTACATATAGAGTTGAGGGTCTCACTGGAAGCAAACTCTATAACTCTTGGGATAAAGGTATTGTTTGTCTGTCTCTCACCCTCTCTAGACCCTAGCGATAGATTTTGCTACCGTTGGGATATACTGGCTATGATTGATTGATTGCTTATTGATTTTAGTTTTTTTTTTTAAATTTTTGACTGAGTAATGTCTCTTTCTTGATTATATATATTTTTAACCATACAACAACAATGAAGTTATTTTCACTAATTAAACTCAGTTATATAGATCTTCCATTTTCACAACGTCCATATATCATATCCTCCACAGTAGATTACCTTTTCTATATTTATGTTCAGCAAACATATATTTGCACGTAGATATATATATATATATTTGTTTGCTTATCAATTGAGTTAATTACATTCTGCATTCTATAAGTTGGATGATCGTTGTGATCGTATACCTTTTTTTTTAATTTGTACGAATATCCATATGTTGTTCATTTTTATAAAAGTGACCATTTTAGATAATTAGCGTCAAATTACGACTAATTAGTAACCTTCGACGACATAATTAACAACATATAGACAAACTTTAAAAATGAGAAAGATATAGGTTATATCCGCAACCACCATGGACTCAATAGATATAAAAGTTATTAACTTTTGCTCCTAGGGCATAGCTCAGTTGATACTTAGTTTGAGTATTGCTCTTGTTAGAAATATGAGTTGAATGGACAAACAAACAACACGATACAATTGACGAGACGTGATAGGAATCACTGTCCTTAAAAGCAATTTCACCTCCACCGGTGAGCAAAGTGAACTACGAGCGAATGCTTCTCAGGATTTAACGCATTCCCTTGTTCATTTGCTCTGCGATAAAGGGAATGAACTTGCAAAGAGCAGTGTTTGAATGCAGAGAAGAGGAAGAAGAAGACTGCTGAAAAATTCTGCACTAAATTTTGCAAGAGGTTTTCTATATTTTGCAAAATAATCAAGCCTTGTATATATAGGCTTTTGGATAGATCAAAACATTGTTTTTAAACATGTTTCAGTAGTTTCCAGACCTCCCCAGTTAGTTGTATAACGTTCACTTTTGAAGGGAGATGATTCTTGGACCAAAAGATGCAACTCAGCATGAAAGGTTCTGTCCGTTGGCACATCGATCGATCACTTCGATCGATCAATATCATCGATCGAAGTTGGACAGAAACATTCCTTTATTCATTCTGTCTCACATAGATCGATCCATGTATCGATTAATGTCACATTGATCGATCGATGTGATCGATCTATGTTGGACAGAAAGGTTCTAGTATTGCATCGCACTACA
This sequence comes from Eustoma russellianum, assembly GCA_036186865.1. Lineage (NCBI taxonomy): Eukaryota > Viridiplantae > Streptophyta > Magnoliopsida > Gentianales > Gentianaceae > Eustoma > Eustoma russellianum. Next base: position 5,366,588 of record AP025044.1, read on the forward strand.
TCGATCGATCGATGTACATATTGATCGATCGATGTCTCTTACATTGATCGACCATGTCTTCCAGAACACTTAACTTTATTCCAGCTTTCACTTGGTTCGATCCAACTCATACTTGGATCGATCCAAGTGATATTCTTCAAGATAAAAGCGTTCAAATCATTAACCAAACTCCCAAAATACATTACACATGTTTTTATATAAGTCTGGACCATATTTAAAAGTATTTTAACATACTTTTCCAACAATCCCCCACATGATCCAAACTTATATACAAACATTCTTGAACGTTAAAAATTAACCTCTCTATTATCAAAAGAAGACAATGTCACATAATGGACAATGACTTACGTCTTGAATTGCCACTTAGTACAAGAAGAAGTATATAAACAGAAATAAAATGACATTGGCGTCTTGAATCTTACCTCACTATTGTTTATATAAACTTACAACTGACATGTCATTGACTAGCTTCAGGCAAGTTCGTGGTATGGTGCGACATCGGCCATGCATCCAGTCCCAGGTTTTCATAAGCGCTCTAGTGAGTTGTTCCAAACTCTCATAGGAAGCGGCACTACCTCCACGCTTATACAGATGAAATTCATCAAGTGTGTACTGCTCACACCATCATACAACATGGCCATAAATTTCATTAAGAGATTCTAATAAATCTCGCCCTCTTTTACTTGCAGTAAGTACTATCTTCAACAGCACCATAGGAAGAGACAAAATGATAGTACTTGTAGAACTTTTATATGACTTGTTTTTATCACATTGAACCCATTTGTAGGATCTCTACTAATAGTGGGTTGAGTTGCCGTCATACAAAGTTCACAACAATGGAACCAGTCCCATTTCCCTCGATGCTTGTCGGACTAACTTCTTGTTTAGTCCTTTAGTTAATGGGTTTGCCAGATTCAACTCGGTTCTTATATACTCCAAGTTGATCACTCCTAAACTAATTAGATCCCGCACAATATTGTGTCTCAATCTGATATGTCGGCTCTTTCCATTGTAGATCTTATTCTTCGCTCGAGCGATTGCTACCTGTGAATCACATCGTATAGACACAGAAGGCATAAGATTATACCACAAAGGAATATCAACTAACAAATTCCTTAACCATTCAGCTTCTGTTGCAGCAAGTTCTAACGCAATAAACTCCGATTACATAGTTGATTTTGCTATACATGTTTGTTTAGAAGATTTCCAGGAAATGGCTCCACCACCTTAAGTGAATACATAATCATTTGTCGAATTAATCTCATCATTATCCGACACCCAATTAGCATCACATAAACCTTCTAATACTGCTGGAAAACCATTAAATATAAGACATAGATCCATTGTTCCTTTAATATATCTTATTAATCTTTCTAAAGCCATCCAATGTTCACTACTTGGATTATGAGTATATCTCGCTAGTCAATTTACTGCGTAAGCTATGTCAGGTCTTGTGCAATTCATTAGATACATCACACTTCCAATTATTCTAGCATATTCAATTTGTGAAACACTATTGTTCCTATTTTTCTTCAAGTATACAGCAGGATCATACGGTGTGCTTGCGAGTTTAACATCAAAGAAATTAAATCTTCTCAACATTTTCTCAACATAATGAGATTGTGACAAAGCATAACCCACACAATTCTCGACTAACTTTAAATCAAGTATTAAATCAGCCTTGTCCATATCTTTCATGTCAAAAACGAAGGATAATAATGATTTAGTACTATTCACAACTTCTATATTATTTCCAAAAATCAACATATCATCGACATATAAACAAACAATAACACAACCAGAATTTTCAACTTTGCTATATATACAATGGTCACTTTCATTCACAATATAACCGTTGGAAATCATAGCATTATCAAATTTTTCATGCCATTGTTTTGGCGCTTGTTTAAGACCGTATAAAAACTTCTTAAGTATACATACCTTATGTTCTTGTCCTTGAACAATCATACCTTTCGGTTGATGCATATATATTTCTTCATCTAAATCACCATTTAAGAAAGCCGTTTTGATATCCATTTGATGTTCACCAACTTATTAATGGAAGCTAAAGCCACTAAAACTCTTATTGATGTTATTCTCGCTACCGGTGAATATGTATCAAAGTAATTTATTCCTTCTTGTTGTGTAAACCCCTTGGCAACTAGTCTTGCCTTAAACTTATCGATTGTGCCATCAGCCTTTAGTTTCTTCCTAAAGACCCATTTACAACTAATAGGCTTACATCCTCTAGGCAATTCTACTAGTTCCCAAGTATTGTTACTAATAATCGACTCAAGTTCACTATTTATAGCTTCTTTCCAAAACTTAACATCTATGGACTTCATAGCCTCTTTATAGGTCTTAAGATCTTCTTCTAAAATAAAGGCAGTAATAAATTCGTCTCCAAACGACTTCTCTATCCTCTGTCTTTTGCTTCTTCTAGGCAAAGAAGGAATTTCATCACTAGGTTTATTATTAGACTCACCAAATTCAAAACTAGTGTTACCTGCTTTCTCTTGCTTCATTGAATATCAAGTTCAAAATTCAGCATCCTTAGATTCCATAATCATACCATTGTTTAAAGTCATAAACCTATATGCAGCACTATTCAAGGCATATCCGACAAACACACAATCTCTTGTTTTAGAACCAATTTTACTCCTTTTGAATTCAGGAATTCCAACTTTGGCTAAGCACCCTCACACTTTCAAATAATTCAAGGTGGGTGCATAACCTTTCCAGAGTTCATATGGAGTTAAATTAGTTTTCTTATGTGGTATTCTATTAAGGATATGACATGCAGAAAGTATAGCCTCACCCCACATATTATTAGACAATCCTGAGCTTAGAAGCATTGTATTCATCATATCCTTAAGCGTTCTATTTTTCCTTTCAGCAATGCCATTGGATTGGGGAGTATATGGCGGTGTAAACTCATGCATAATTCCATTATCTTCACAAAATTTTTGTAAAGACAAAGTACTATACTCATCTACTCTATCCGGCCTTATCTTTTTAATCCTTTTATCTAATTGATTCTCAACTTCGTTTTTGTATTTAATGAACATACTTTCTGCTTCATCCTTCTTACTAAGTAAGTAAACCTTAGTAAACCTAGAAAAATCATCTATAGAGGTAATGTAATAACGTTTACCACCTTTATTCATAATTTTATGAAAATCTCCTAGATCACTGTGAATTAATTCTAATTTTTCTGTTGCTCTATTTACCGACTTGAAGGGTTTCTTATGATGTTTCCCTTCAATACAATAATGACATTTAGTCAGTTTGTTCTCATTATTTATTTCAATTAGATTGGTATTCTTTAACCTTCTAATTGCATCGGCATTAACGTGTCATAATCTAGCATGCCATAAATCAAAAGAATCAACAATATACATATACCTAGATGCATTTCTATTATTCAGACAAACAACATCAAGAACAAAGAGCCCTCCCGAACAGAAAACTTTCCCAATAAACTCCTCACTCCTAGATAAAACAAGTTTATCGGAATCAAACACAAGCTTAATATTAGCCCTGTTCAGAAGTGCTCCAGAAATCAGGTTCCTTCGAATGGTAGGAACATGTAGCACATTGCTAAACTCCAGCCTTTTACCAGAAGTCAACTTGAGGAGCACTTTTTCCTTCCCGATCACTCGGGTTGCTTGTGAATCCCCTAGGAAGACTTGGTCTCCACGATCTATCTCTTGATAATCAAGAAATAGATCTCTGCTGGTTGCAATATGTCTGGTGGCTCCAGTGTCCATCACCCATTCTGTCGCACCTCCGACAAGGTTTACCTTATCGACGACGACTGCTGCGATTGTCTCATCTTCCATCGGGTAACCGTTTGATTGCCCTTCGACAAGGTTGGGTTGACTGCTTGACTGTCCTTTCCGCTTGTTGCAGAAGAATGCCTTGTGACCCTGTTTTCCACAAACCCAACAGACTCCTTGGTTGTGCTTTGAAACGTACCTGCACTTGTGCTTTACCTTTGGGTTTGTTGGATTGGAATCTTGGCTTCTTGGCAACATGTTCGACGACGTTGGCCTTGACTCCACCTTCATCACCACTTGCATCTTCAAGCCTATTATTTTCCTCTATACGGATATGTTTGATTACACTATCCATAGAGAGTTTGGTGTCGTCGTGCTTCCCTCTCTTTTTGTATTTATTCCAAGAAGAAGGGAGCTTTTCGGTCAATGTTGCGGCTTGGAAGGTTTCATCAATCTTGATCCCTTCCTGTTCAATATTAACCATCAGTTGTTGAAACTGATGAATTTGATCATTGATGGATATGTCGTCAACCTTCTGAAACTTAAGAAATTCGCTGGCACATATTTTCTTTTCCCTGCATCTTCAAAACCATACTTGTTCTGAAGAGCTTTCCAGATTTCTTTCGCTGATTAAAATTTGACATAAATATCAAATAGCGAATTTGAGAGGAAATGAAGAATGTGTCCTCTAGAAGTGACATTGTCTGCATCATACTTGAGAGCTTCTCCATCTTCAGTAGGTTTTTCCTTTGTCAGAACGTAGGAGACAGATGACATCTCAAGAAAGAAGAGCACTTTTGCAGACCACCTCTTGAATAACTTACCATCAAAAGGCTCAAGTCTTGACATATCAGGAATAGCAGGTTGTTAGGTTGCCATTGCAGAAAATTGCTTTTAAGATTGTTAGAAAATATGAGTTGAATGGACAAACAAATAACACGATACGATTGCCTAGACGTGATAGGAATCACTGTCCTTAAAAGCAATTTCGCCTCCACCGGTGAGCAAGGTGAACTACGAGCGAATGCTTCTCAGGATTTAACAGCTTCCCTTGTTCATTTGCTCTACGAGAAAGGGAATGAACTTGCAAAGAGAAGTGTTTGAATGCAGAGGAGAGGAAGAAAGAAGACTGCTGAAAAATTCTGCACTAAATTTTGCAAGAGGTTTTCAATATTTTGTAAAATAGTCAAGCCTTGTATATATAGGCTTTTGGATAGATCAAAACATTGTTTTAAACATGTTTCAGTAGTTTCCATACCTCCCAAGTTAGTTGTATAACGTTCACTTTTGAAGGGAGATGATTCTTGGACTAAAAGATGCAACTCAGCATGAAAGGTTCTGTCCGTTGGCACATCGATCGATCGATGTCATCGATTGAAGTTGGACAGAAACATTGCTTTATTCATTTTGTCTCACATAGATCGATCTATGTATCGATCGATGTCACATCGATCGATCGATGTGATCGATCTATGTTGGACATGAAGGTTCCAGTATTGCATCGCACTACATCGATCGACCGATGTACACATTGATCAATCGATGTCTCTTACATTGATCGATACATGTCTTCCAGAACACTTAACTTTATTCCAGCTTTCACTTGGTTCGATCCAACCCATACTTGGATCGATCCAAGTGATATTCTTCAAGATAAAAGCGTTCAATCATTAACCAAACTTCCAAACAAAATTACACATGTTTTTATATAAGTCTGGAGCATATTTAAAAGTATTTTAACATACTTTTCCAACAATAAGAGGAATCGAGTACGATTCCAGGGACACGCACATTGTGTGTGTTTCAATGCCGGTAGATACCTTGTGTGAGCTCCTTATGTATGACCTCTCTAACCTAGGAGGTCGTGGAGTTCATGATTTACATCCTCCACGATGCTCCTTCGTGCTGGGACGGTGAGGACTCTCAGGCCAGTGTATGCCCTTTTGCTACAAAACGTATTAACTTTCTCGCCCATCGAGGTCTGCATCCCTCATTATTCATCAACACAAAACTTCCTTCAATTTGAAGAGAAATCTTGAAGAGAATGTATGTTCCTTTCGTGCGTTTGAAGAATGCTTTCATTGGATTATGTTTTGATTGTTTTAAAAGAAAAGAAGAATCCATAAAATCAGGGAGCAGGAAATTGAAGTGGCAATAATATATTTACTATAAGCAATATGTTTCTTAACAACCCAAGTACTAGATCTTTGAAGTTAGAAGTAATGATTATTCTGATCATATTCTTCTGAATTTCAGGAGATATTTGACTTTTATTTTGTCAAATTTCTTACAATCAAAACCTAGTTGGCTTCCACCGCTGAATTTTCAATACTAATCATATACTCATGCCTGAAGTGCGAGTCTGGATAATTTCTTATCAATTTCTCTGCTACAACTGTTTTAAACTGTAAAACTATTTTGTCGTGTTAACAAACACAGTATACACCTTGTAGTGCATATATTATAATATGTATTTCGTATTCTTTAACAAAACGACGTAGTTTTACTTCAAAAATGTTCGAAAAAGGGTTTTCTATGAGATAATAATTACTCATGAAGTTATGTATAGCCCTTGTGCAATCAATTAATCATCATGATTTCTTAATTAGATCTGGATTTCTATTTTCAATGGAGTCAAATGACACATATTCCTTGCCTTTGGAATATGATGAAATAAATCAAAATGACTCAATAAATTGGATGTGCTTCTTATATTGTGAAGTAGCAGTTGATCGATACAACTTCATGCAATTTTTATTATGGGTCATTGGAAAACAACATCTGTGTGTTTCTAACACATGAGTATAGTTGCATACATCCAACTTCCATATCCCGTCATAGGCGGGAGCCTCTAAGCCAATGAGGTAATGTTGTTGTTGACATGTGAAACGTAGTAGCTTTATATGAAAAGGATTACGTCAAATTAGCATTACGCTTGGTACAATAGTTTGCCTTAACTTTCCCCATAAATACAATGGCGTCGTGATGGTAACTATACAACTAGAAATTTTTTAAATAGACAACAACAAACTTTTTATCCAAAAATAAAAAGGAAAAACAACAATAAACTTTGTGCTTTTTTTTTCTTTTTTCTCTTCGAAAAAAAATCCATGACATAAAAACTTACATATTCAATATAAAAAAAAACCTTACACGATTGTTAAAATCATATAAGTTTTCCTTATGTGTGTCACGTTTCCAAGAGAGATATTGTTGCAAGGGACTTCAGAATTTTCCACAAACTTTCCAACATCATAACAGTTTTCATTTGGCCAATAGACATTAATCTGGCACATTTCTTATTTGTCTTTATATGATCAAATAATTAAATAGTCATCACTAATTAAGAGAGTGAGTAGTCAGACGTTTAGAAATATATAGTTTGTCATATGAGTATGCACTATGAACCATTTAATATTGTTGTTAAGATGCTATCTCACTGGTTAATAATCGTTAGATGAGGGTTGATCATGTTAGATCATACGTTACAACAATAATATAAATTTTTGTTAAACTCACCACTGGATCCATCACATAATTAGTGGATCAATCAACCAAATGAGTTGTTTGATTCTTTTTATTATAGAAAATTGAAACCTGCTTCAAGGAAAGCCATGAACATGCTAGTTTATGCATGTCTTAATGTTATACACTATTGATAAAATGATCACACTCATTCCTCCTCGTAAAAAAAAACGTTTACGTTGCATTAGGTCCTAGTGTTTGCGTAGAGTCTAGAGATGAGCCGGATCACTTTGGGATCTGATATACACAACCTCACCCTATACTCTGTACAAGAAGCTATCTCCGCGGTTCGAACCCGTGATGACTTCAAGGTTACAAAAAAAACAATCTTACTAGTTACCCCAAGACTCGACCTCTCATTCCTACGGCTGCCTTTACCAAATAATGTACAATGATATAGTTGGGAACGGCTCATAAAGATACATTTTCTTATAATGATATTCTTGTAAATATTACTGCTGACCCCTCGGACTTGTGATGATGTAAAACAGTTTGGCATTACTTCAGTTTAATATAAAGCAATCCAATTTCCTTTTTTCCCCCAAACAAAATTGTAAAATGCTATAATTAACATTGCAAACTTATCAAATTAATATTTGAATTAATTCAATTTTGAGCCATGTGAATCAATATGGAAAAGTCAGAAATAATTAACAGTCAAAATGAGGAAGTTTCAGTTCTTTCTGAACACTCTCTCTCTATATATATATACTAAAATATATTTCAGTCATGCCACTTAAGTGAAAAATTAGCTGAAAGAATTGATGCATATTACAGGGATTAAACCTGATTTTTATATTAGAATATTGATCTTAACCATTAGCTCTGAAGTGATTAATACATGAATTAGTTGTGTGAGATTATTGAAACCTATACCCCCCCCTTCTTATTTAGTATGGTTGTTGTATAAGATAGTAGGGAGTGTGGGTCACTGCGTAAAATCTCACCAAATCTACAAGACTGCTGGACTCCTGATTTGCATACTCCACACATGTTCTTTGGGACTGGAACATTGGACCTTTGGAGTGAGAAATTTTACCTTTATGCTTTAAGATACAGTAGGGAACCGGCGATTTGATGGAGGATAAATATTGGAGAAACTTAGGAGACAACTCGTAGGGAGAGGTTGTCATTTCCAAGCTGTCTTCTGAATTGTTTTATTTGGTAGGAAGGAAACCTAATTCGGTTATTTCCTATTGTACTAATTATTCATACACCAAATATTCTTCGTTTTAATGCCTGAAAATTGCTCATGAGAATCATGCATGCTAACTCCTTCTCAAGGACATATGTGTATGACTGGTGATTAGTGTACAGTGAATTACACGGAGGAACAGATTAGACGGGTGACTCATTTGATTTTTCTATTTACAAAATGTCAGATTCTTAGTTTTTCGGGCGACCATTTTGATTGATAGACATCAGATATCATGATCTTTATATTCGTGGAGTAACTAAAAATTGATTGATAGCCAACATATGGTCAAAAATACAAGTATAAATATTTAAATTGTACTTGACTTAATAATTTTTGATAAACGCGAACGTACTCAAACGTTTTGGCCGTCACACACCGTAATACTGTTATTAAAATAAGGAAGCAAGACAACAAGAAAAGAGCAAACAAAGAATGAGCTTGGCTTGAGGCGTGCAGAATACACTTTCCGTAAGGAATATTTGACCCCACTAAATGCTGCAGGGTTATAGGCAAACTTCCTCCTAGGATACAACAGCCAATTATCTCTTATTCTCAGCAAGTAGAATAGAGAAAACAATGAACTTTCTAAAGCAAAAGTGTTTTGGAGATGGAAGAAGAAAGTAGTATGCTTGTGTGTCATAGGATGCAAGATTAGTCTTCAAAATGGGTGTTAATAGCCTATTTATAGGCTCTTAAACTCCAAGAAGATGTTGGACGTGGTTGCATGGTGATTGGGCATGTCTCTTGGTGCAAAAGATGTGAATTTCCATGAAAAGTCACATCTGTCAGGACATCGATCGATCGATGTGATCGATCGATGTCCTCAGTTCAACATCGAACCCTGCACTTTGGACACATCGATCGATCGATGTGACATCGATCGATCGATGTCATCGATCGATGTCCCCAGTCAGACATCAGTCTCTGCATCCAGGACACATCGATCGATCGATGTCATCGATCTATGTCCGGCAGAATACTCAACTTCATTTTCAAGCCACATAGATCTATCCATTTGATACATGGATCGACCCAAGTCATGAGTCAAGCTATTCTTGCTTACTCCAACCCATTTCACCTTCATTTTTGATCTCAAACATCCATTCTTCATTCCATTGCCTTTACAAACTATTATTACAATCCCCCACTTAGTTTGTAAAGCAACGTATGACATTTCATGCATTTTAAGTAGTATCTTTCGATTTGAACCTCTTATTAGTATAACATTTCAAAGCTCTAACGAAATCATGATAGCTAAAAAGCCTTGAATCAGATTCCTATGTGTTAGAACCGGAAAACATTATACACATGAAACCACACTCTCAATCGAAGTCCATTTGAACCTCACTTTATGGCCTTGTGCTACCCCTAGTATTCATGAACATTTCAAGATCATTGCTTGTCGAAGCTGGCACCACTTACCATGTTCATATAGGTGAAGATTAAAATAATTCCTCTTAATCCTTCATTAAGAGTGCAATGATCACTCACCCTCCTTTAACACTAACATTCCAATTCTTTAAAGATCAATATCATGCGGCTTGATTCTTTAAAGATCAATCGTAGTGCTTCAATACCTCACTTTTTGACTTGTTGTTACCCATTGAACCTTTGGCTAGTGGTATGCTAGACAAGGTTGGGTTTCTATCACAAGTGAACTTATCCCATACGTCTCAATCCCATCCCTAAAGAAGTACTTTGTACCAAGTCTTTTGATAGACTCTTTGTCAACGGATCCGCCAGGTTATTGCAGGATCTGCGTACGCAATGACTATTACACCATCAGTTATTAATTGCCTTACATAATCATGCCTAAGGCTCACATGTCTAGATTTCCCGTTATAGATTTTACTATAAGCTCTAGACATTGTTGCTTGGCTATCACAGTGTAAAGAAATGGCTGGCATCGGTTTGTGGCCACAACTCTATATCCAATAATAGATTTCTCAGCCATTCCGCTTCTTTACCTGCAGATCCCAAAGCTATGAATTCGGATTCCATTGTAGAATGAGTTTATGCATGTCTGTTTCTTTGAAGCCCAAGAAACAGCACCACCACCCAATGTAAATATCCAACCCGTAGTAGACTTGTTATCACCAACACTAGTTATCCAACTAGCATCAGTATAACCTTCTAACACGGCTGGAAAATTACTATAGAACAATCCATAATCCATAGTCTTTTTCAAGTACCCAAGTACTCGTCCAATTGCCTTCCAATGGTCTATACTAGGATTACTAGTATACCTTGATAATTTACATACTGCAAAGGCAATATCCGGTCTAGTTGCAATGCATAGCATACATTAAACTACCAATTGCACTAGCATATTCCAATTGAGCTACCGCTCTACCAGTATGTCCAGTCAATTTGTATGAGGTATATCGAATGGTGTGTTTGCTTCTTTAATCTCCAAGTGTTTGAACTTGTTCAACACTTTGTTTTATGTAATGAGATTGACAAAGAGCAAAACCCCCCACTAGTTTGGACACCTTTATTCCTAAGATAGTATCTACCCTCACCCAAATCTTTCATTTGGAATTGTGAAGTTGAAATACTTCTTAGTCTCATTTACTCCTTCCATATTAGTACCGATAATGAGCATATCATCTACGTACAAGCAAATAATGACACCATATTTGTCTGTTAAACTTGGAATATCCACACTTATCTGCCACCATTATGTCGGAAACCATCCTTTAAAATGGTTAGTGTCAAACTTTTATGCCATTGTTTCGGTGCTTGTTTCAATCCATACAATGACCTAATCAATTTGCACACTTTGTGCTCATTCCCTGGAAGTACAAAACCTTCCGGTTGTTCCATATAGACCTCTTCGTCTAAATCACCATTGAGAAATGCAGTCTTAACATCCATTTGATGAATAACCAAGTTATTAATGGATGCTACTGCCAACAACACTCTAATGGACGTTATTCTTGCTTACAGGAGCATAAGTGTCAAAATAGTCTATCCCTTCTCGTTGTCTAAAGCCTTTGGCTACTAATCTAGCCTTGAAAGTTTGAAGTGAACCATCCGTATTGTATTTCCTTCGAAATACCCATTTACATCCAATAGCTTTGGAACTTGGAGGCAAATCAGCGAGAATCCACGTATTGTTAGACAATAACGAATTCATCTCATCATCAATAGCTTCCTTCCAAAATGATGCATCTCTCGATTGCATCGCCTCCTTATAGGATTTTGGATCATCTTCAACGCTTAGTACAATAGGTTTGATTAAACACCTTTGTCCTATTACCTTCAACTAAGAAAGTAATGATTGCGAAGAAATGAAGTCCGGATGTAAATGTTTTCCTTTCTAGCACGTTGACTTCTCCTAACCTCAGTTGGAGAATCTTGATTTAGATCATCACACTAGAAGGATCAGTAGTAAAATCCCAACAATAGGTTCATTCAAACTCTCACTTGTTGAACTTTGATTGAATCGGTTCTTAAGAATTTATTCTCAAGAAATTCAACATCTCTAGATTCAACAACCACATTGGATTCTAAATCTAGAATCCTATATGCTTTAGAGTTTTCGCCATATCCAATAAAGACATCTTTAAGAGCTCTTGGCCCCAACTTAGTCCTCTTTGGATCCGGAAACTCTATAATAGGCTAGACAACCCCAAACTCTAAGATAACTCAGATTTGGTCTTCGTTTTCTTCCATGTTTCGTATGGAGAAACTTTGAACTTCTTAGAAGGAATTCTATTATGAATATGACAAGCCGTTAACAAGGCTTCTCCCCACAAATTCTTTGGCAAACCAGAATTTATTAACATTGCATTTAGCATGTCAACCAAACTTCTATTCTTTCTTTCAGCCAAACCGTTCTGTTGGGGAGTGTATGGAGCACTTTTCTGGTGTATGATACCATTCTCCTCACAGAATTGATTAAATTCAAGAGGAAAGTATTCACCACCACGATCACTCCTTAGAACTTTGATTTTCAATCCCGATTGATTTTCGACTTCCATTTTATAGACTTTGAACATGTCAAAGGCTTCATCTTTATGCCTTAGTAAATATACATAAGTATATCTAGAAGCATCATCAATGAAAGTTATGAAATATCGATTTCCACCTCGGGTTAAAACTCCATTCAATTCACAAAATATCTGAATGAACAAGTTCTAAGAGTTCTGTTTTCCGTTCGACTTTCGGAAACGGCTTCTTTGTCATTTTAGCTTGTATGCATACTTCACATGTTCTTTCATTTTCATCTTTACAAGAAATTAAGGCATGTTTAGACATGAGCTTAATAGTAGTATTACTAACATGTGCAAGTCTATCATGCCACAATGAAAAAGAAGAATCAACAGAGTAAACAGAAACCGCGGAATTCTTATTAATACTTAATTTAAACATCCCGTCGCAAGCATACCCCTTGCCGACAAAGATACCATTCTTGGACAATATAATTTTGTCCCCCTCCATTACATCTTGAATCCACTCTTACAAACAAGACTAGCAGAGACAAGATTCTTAGAAATCTCGGGTACATGTAGTACATTGACTAATAACAACTTCTTTCCAGAAGTAAAGTCTAATTCTATACTACCTTTACCCAAGACTCTTGTGGCACTGCGATTTCCCATCAGAACCTGCTGGCTATCATCCACAACATGGTAGGTCTTGAATAGATCCTTGTTGTTGCATACATGCACTGTTGCACCCGAATCGAACCACCAATCTCTTGTGATTTCGTTCGTAGCCATATGAAGTTCTGTTACCATGCCAACATGCAAACCCGAGACCATTGCAACCAGTTGATCGGTTCCAATGTCTATCATATTCGCATTGTTGACATTCTGAGAATCACCGCCCTGTTTTTGTTTCTTTCGAAACCAACAGTCCTTTTTCAAGTGACCTTTCTTGCCACAATTATAGCATCTCTTGCCTTTCTTGGATTCTGCTTTGTCTGTGGATCCAGCATAATCGGAGTTCCTTCCTTTTGTTTCCAACCGAACTCCCTGGTTTCCCTTTGACATAATGCACTCTAGGTGCATCGTCAGAGACATGTCTCTTTACAAAACTCCTTGTCTCTTCTTCAATTCGCAGATGCTTTTGAAGTTGTTCCAGGGAAAAGGATTCGGTTGAGTGCAGTAATTTCTTCCTGTAATCATTCCAACTAGGAGGAAGCTTAGCAATGATTCCTCCTACTTGTAATGCCTCAAAAACTTCTACACCCAACTCTTTCAGTTTGGACACAATGACCTGCAACTCGTGCACTTGGTCCATGATTGACAAATTTTCAACCATTTTAAAATTAAAATACTTCATCACTTGGAATTTGTCTGCGCCTTGTTTCTCGTTGTTATACTTGAACTCCAAGGCGTTCCATATCTCCTTTGGTGATGAAGTTGCCGTGAACAGATCGTAGATACGATCTGTCAAATTGTTGAGGATATGCCCTCGGCAAAGCATCCTCTTGTCTCTTCCTCCAAGCAGCCTTGACCTCCTCGGAGTCCTCTTCTTTTGGAGTTGGCAAATCCTTCAGAGTTGGGTCGAGACAATACCCAATCTGAAGCGCCGTCAGAAGGAACAACATCTTGTCCTTCCATCTCAAGTAGTTGGTACCATCGAATCGGTCCAACTTCATGCTCTCTTGATTCAAGAATGTCTTTGAATCCATCTCAAATATTTCTTACGATTGGTTATTAAATAAGGAAGCAAGACAACAAGAAAAAGAGCAAACAAAGAATGAGCTTGGCTTGAGGCGTGCAGAATACACTTTCCGTAAGGAATATTTGCCCCCACTAAATGCTGCAGGGTTATAGGCAAACTTCCTCCTAGGATACAACAGCCAACTATCTCTTATTCTCAGCAAGTAGAATAGAGAAAACAATGAACTTTCTAAAGCAAAGTGTTTTGGAGATGGAGAAGAAAGTAGTATGCTTGTGTGTTATAGGATGCAAGATTAGTCTTCAAAATGGGTGTTAATAGCCTATTTATAGGCTCTTAAACTCCAAGAAGACGTTGGAGGTGGTTGCATGGTGATTGGGCATGTCTCTTGGTGCAAAAAGATGTGAATTTCCATGAAAAGTCACATCTGTCAGGACATCGATCGATCGATGTGATCGATCGATGTCCTCAGTTCACATCGAACCCTGCACTTTGGACACATCGATCGATCGATGTGACATCGATCGATGTCCCCAGTCAGACATCAGTCTCTGCATCCAGGACACATCGATCGATCGATGTCATCGATCTATGTCCGGCAGAATACTCAACTTCATTTTCAAGCCACATAGATCTATCCATTTGATACATGGATCGACCCAAGTCATGAGTCAAGCTATTCTTGCTTACTCCAACACCATTTTCACCTTCATTTTTGATCTCAAACATCCATTCTTCGTTCCATTGCCTTTACAAACTATTATTACAAATACTACCCAATTTTGAAATATAAAAGTGAACGAGAGTCAACTAATTATAAGACATAACTAAATACCACATCATATAAGCCACTTTTGTGCATGTGGAACAAATGTTATATGAGTTAGGGCTAGTATTGGAATTCGTGTAGCCTTAAGAGAGGGTGGAATGTAATATTCAGTGTCTTACTCCAGAAGATGGCGTGACTTGGAGCAACTAGTAAATTGTTGTTTTGTGATTTTAAGGTCACGGGTTCGAGCCATGGAAACAGCCTCTTACACAATGGATAGAGCAAGGCTGCGTACACCGGACCCTGAGCAAATACGAGAGCCTAGTGTAACAGGAAACATCCTAAGGCTACTTACACCAGATCGTGAAGCGATCCGATCCTTCCCGAACTCTCCGCAAATACAAAAATCTAGTGTACCGGAACGCCCTTGTATCCTACTTAGAAACGGATGGATCAAAACATATGATGCACACGATAAGGTTAACTTTAGATGAATAATTTTGTAGACAAAAAAGAACAAGTAGTTGAAATTTTGTTATACGTAGTCATCAATGTTCTTGAATGTTGTTACAAGAATATGTGCATTGGCTCCGCTATTAAAAAGCCAACGGGACGATAAAGTAGAAGTAAAAAGAACGGTACCCCGAATCTTTCTTGCCTGCTACCTGAAGATTTGGTCTAAAATTACCTCCATTCAAACGTTCAACAACTGTGCCAATTGGTGGTGCTGTGCAAGAGTATGACCCCAAAAGCAGGAAGTGCGACAACCTCAAGGGAAGCATCGCATGCACCGCCATGCCTTTCGCTACCATCCACAGCAGTGGACTTCCCATGACTTGCAGACAGTTTACTCCTTCCATTGCGGCTTACATTCCAATCAGCAGGATAACCAATGAGATCGTAACAAGTCTCACGCAAATGTCCAACCTTTCCGCAATGACTACAATAGGGCCGCTCCCCCTTTCCTTTTGGTTTAGAAAACCTTCCATCCGCTGAAGGCTGCCATGCGGCCATAGCCGCTGCCTCAAACTGAGGCAAGAGATTCTGAGCACAGCACGTTGCTTCTCCTCCTGTGCCACAATCGCATATACACGCCCAAGAGATGGTAAAAGATCAATACTCAAAATATGCGAACGTACTGTATTAAATACCTCATCAATCCCCATCAGAAAATCAAAAACCATTTTTTTTTTCGCGAACATTCTCCATCGCCTTGGATAAACCACACGTGCATAGTCCGCAACTGCAAATGAGAATCTCATCGAAAGACTGCAGTTCTCCCCAGAGAACTTTGACCCGCCCATAGTACGCTGAGACAGTGCTCCTTTCCTGCTTGAGAGACGCGATCGCACGGCGAAGCTTATACACGTGCGTCTACTCCCTGCGTGAAACGCTCCTCCAGATCAACCCACACATCTCGTGCTGAATCTGCATGAGCAGTCCGTTCCCTAGAGCTCCTTGGCCAACGAATTGGACACCATGCTAAGACTAGCGCATTACACTGCTGCCAGGACCGGATAGTTAACTGAGGCAGCATCTGGACGCTTGATAGTCCCATCAGTAAAACCCGCTTTGTTCTTGGAGCACAAGCATTGACAATGGCTTTCCGCCAAACAAATTAGTTTTCGCCATTTTCTCCCAATGGTTGAGCGACGAAGAGAAGACCAGGATGGTCAGACGGATGCAGGTAATAAGCCGATTGGGGTCAGCGGTGGCAATGGTATGTTCGGCCATGACCAAGCTCGAACGCAATCAACAGACAAAAGAGTGTAAGTATTTGGAACTGGGTGACGCTGCTTCCTCGACAGAATGTCGATGCCACCCCAAAAAAAGCGTAAACAACGCTAAAAGCAAGAATGACGGATAATTTGATGACTGTATCGAATTTCCTGCTTCGGTACCATGAAGAAATGTATATTGATATCAGTAGTTGATCATAATACAATTGTTTACAAGAGAGTGTGTATGTATAAGTCTCACCTAAACTAAAAATCCTATGATAAATGATATCCTAACAAATACAAATACAACAACCACTTATCTCTATCTACAAGGTTGGTCAGGATAACAACAACAATCTCAACTAATATCTCAACTAATGCAGTAATCCCAATGCAGGCTAGATGATTCAATTCCTTATGTAGCTAGCAACCAAGGAAATGTGATAAGTGTGACTTTGGATACTCCTTATCAGAAATCACATCTAGTGAAAATAGTATATATTGATATGAATAGTGGTACGAATGTCATGTATCACTACGTATTTCAAGTCTTTGGATTGCAGAATAATTTGTTCAGAGCTGTTTCAAAACATTTACTTGAACTTTTTTTGAAGGTGCAGTGCAACCTAAGAGAGTAGTCACTCATAACACCTTTTGGTGTTTATATGAAGAGCAAGACTTCCAACTGATTATTTAGTGGTGAAAGAGAGATCTGCCTAAAATATGTTGTTAGGCTGACCTGCTCTTGCGGATCTAGATGCTATTTGTTTCATCCTTGCACTTAGTCGAAGAAAAATTAGAGTCAGATGATAATGTTCAAAATTTCATCATGAATCTAAAATGTTCTCGAAAGACTCGTCAAGATTTGAACTTGGATGTCTACATAGTTGAGAGAACATCTTCAAAATCTGTTGATTGATTTCGCTATCATTTTTGCATGGACTACTAATGATATGCCTGAAATACCGAGAGAGTTGGCGATTCATAGATTGAACATTGATCCCGATGTAAAGCTAGTGAAACAAAAGAATAGAAACTTTGCACCTAAAAGAAATAAGGTTATTGCTAAAGAAGTATATAGGATTTTATTCGCTAAGATCATCAAAGAAATCTTTTATCCTATCGGGTTATTAGGGGTGGTAATTTCAGACACCACACGAAAACACGACCCAAACCTGACACGATTTCCGCAGGTATCGGTATGACCTTGGCGGATTTCATGTACAAGATCTTAAAGATACCCGCTAAGGGCGGGTCGTGTCCGGGTATATTCGCGGATTACCCGTTTTATACCCGGAATACCTGAAAATTTAAAAATATATTTCAAATAAAAATTTATAATTAATAAAATAAAAAAAATAAATTTTCTACAAAAAAATTCTAACTTAATCGCTAATCTTTTCCCCGGTTTTCTCCTCTCCTTCCGCCATTCCCAAATCCCAATCCCTATTCCCAAATCCAAATCCCATTTTTCCCTTCTCCAATCTCCTGGCCCTGCCGCCCACAGCCACCAACTAGCCCTTCTCTATCTCTCTTCTTCTCCAATCTCTGCCCCCCGCCGCCAGATCTATAGTTCAGATGAGTATCTTGACAACTTCTTCTTCACGAGTAGATGGTTACTTGTTATCTTTTCTATTTTCATAAAATTTCTGATGATTATTTAGCAATGATGATTTCTTTCCAAAAAAAACGGATTCATTTCAAATCCACCTTCAGCTACCCTGCTGCTGCAGGCATCCATTCATGAATTCCCATGGCTGTTGTGATGCCAACCATTCCTGCACCAATTATCACGATTTTTGGTTTCATTGTTTGCATTTTTTCTTTCGCTTTTTTCTTCTTGAGAAAGAGCATCAAAAGGGATAAGAGTAAAGGGTGAAAAAATATAAATTGTGAGGGGAAAACGTTTAGAATACATTTTTATGGGTATTATTTCTTTGGAATTCGTAAAGAAAATTCAAAGTTACAGTTGAACATGCTTCATTGATATTTTGAGTTATAGAATTCGGATTACGGCAATTTCTTTTTTTTTGTTAATAGATTACGACAAGTTCAATTGCATTAGTAACTATACAGACAGTGCCCTAAATTGTTTGTGATCCGGCAATTTCTTTTTTTTTTTGTTAATAGATTACGGCAATGGGTTTGTGATAAATTGCTTGCACTCTGATCTTTTTGTTCATACATTGTAACAGTAGTCGTTTAAGTACATGAAACCTAAAAAATAGACGAAACCTTAAAATAACCCGTAAACAACTTGAAATATTTGTACTTGTAAGTTTGTAGATATACACGATACAAAACCTGACATGTACAGGTTTAGGTATCCACATCCATACACATGAAACAAACGGATAAGGTATGTGTTTGGCACTTTGATACACAAAACCCCGAAAAATATGAAACACGAAATACGATACATGACATGTTTGACACCCCTACCGGTTATCAAACCTAGTAGTGGTTCCAAAGCTTGATAAGAGATGAAAAATATGTGTGAACTTCACAAGCCAAAAATAAGCATGCCATAAGGATTGTTATCCTCTGTTAAAGATAGACAATTTTGAGTTTGCAAGTACAAAAAAACGAAGCAGAATATGAGGCTGATTTATAAGTCTGAACTTAGCCAATAAGTTAGGAGTTCTAAAACTGAAAGTGTTTAATGATTCTATGTGTAACGATACAGATTTGCTCAGAAGATTTTAGGGATACTTACGTTTGGGTCCAATTTATAGGACATGTGCAAAATATATATATATATATATATATATATATATATATATATATATATATATATTCTTTTGGCCATGATTTGCATAAAACAACTGTAAAACAACCTCTGCAGCATGGCACATTAACAAATAACCACTATCAAGTGCAACGAGTCCTATTTCCTGCTATAATGCCAAAAAACAAGGAGAAGGTCTATACGAGATTAATACTTTTGGAAGTATTATACATAGTATCATTTAAATACAAATAATAGCTACACGTACTAGTAATTTTCACCGACAATAAAGCCTTTTTCTTCTAGAATAGTATATGTTTTTATATTCAATAATAAAACATCAGCATAACAATATGTACTGTTCAAAGAAAGACATTGGGTTTGATATCTCTAATCAAAATAAGTTGGGTTGATCTATAATTACCGAGAATTAGCTTAAAGGCTACAGCCACATAAATAGAAGAACCTTCCTATGCTTAACTTAGTGCGATGTAATAATAATAATAATAATAATAATAATAATACTAATAATAATAATAATAATAATAATAATAATAATAATAATAATAATAATAATAATAATAATAAGAAGAGAAGAAGAAGAAGAAGAAGAAGAAGAAGAAGAAGAAGAAGTAGATATTAACATATAATATTGTTCTTTCTCCAAGCACTTCTAAATACTTCTCTTATATCTTTAAAGAATAATATAAATACTTCTCTTATATACAATAACAACCCCATTGTATTAGAGGCTCCCGCCTATGACGAAGTATAGGGTGTTGGATGCATGCAACCATATCCATGTGCTAGAAACACACAGAGGTTGTTTCTAACCCATGATAAAAATTACGTAAATCTGTGTCGATCAACTGCTACTTCAGAATCTAAGAAGCCCAGCCAATTTAGTGAGTCATTTTGTTTTATTCCATCATATTTCAAAGTCAAGGAAGAGTGTGTACTTGATTCCATTAGAAATGGAAACTAAATACTTCTCTTATATATTTAAACCAATAAGCTGTTGCTTCTTTTATAAGGATAAAACGTAAGTAGCCCAATTCTGTATAAAAAAAAAAAGGCACGAGCAGACTCTAAATAAAGAAATGCCTTTTGTTTCAGTAGAAATCATCTAGAATAAGAATGGCTGGAATAGGAAAATTAGGATTCTTATTAAAATATTTGTTTAAGAAATGAAAAGATAATCTATTAGACATTAGATTATGCAAAACAATAAAATCTTTGTTATAGATAATAAAACGTTTTGAAATATCTTAAAATATTCAACAGGGTTGTAAGTTTTTTTTTCTTTCTTTTTTCTTTCTTCCTAGACATTCACTAGCCACCGCTTCTGAATTTATCTTTAAGTTTCGAAAAGTCTTCTTGTATCTTTCAAGACCATTGAAGGCTTTTTTTATTTTGTGCCAGTGTTGTCTCATTTTTGTTTCCATTTCCAACGGGTTCAAAGACACACTTTTCCTTGACTTTGTAATATGATAGAATAAAGTAAAATAACTCACTAAATTGGTTGCGCTTCTTATATTATGAAGTAGCAGTTGATCGTAGCTTGACGTATCATTATGAGTCATCAGGAAACAATCTTTGTAGGTTTATAACACATGAGTATGGTTGCGTACATCCGACCTCTCCATACCCCACGATAACCGGAAGCCTCTAAGACAATAGAGTATTGTTGTTGTTGGTGTATCTTCCTTTTTGTTACCAAAAGAGTTTTTCCTCAAAAAGGGTGTTGGAAATCATTCATGAGAAGGCTCTTGAATTTGTAAAGATGTATGTCTAACATTCCCAAAAATTCAATCTACAAGGTATAAAACGATAAAAGGTACGTAGAAAAGCGTTTTGGGGTGAAAAACTTTGAAAAAATGCCAACATTTAGTCACCTGTAGTGCGAGTTTGAATCATGCTATCAACTCTTGTCATTATAGGTTTAGATTTGGATTTTTTTTTGTAGCATGAGTTCGAATCATGCTTTCAGCTTTTGTCATTACGTGTTTAGATTTCGATTCTTTGTAGGTAGCTAATCTACAAACACTTATTGACTATTCACCGTGTCATATTTCTATATTTACATTATTTATAAAATTCTACCGACGAGCCTTCAAATTTTATATATAAGTAGCGAAGGTCTTGTTCTTGCCTTTCAAACTATGAATTCTTTTCAGAGTCACCTACTCATAAAGGGAAATAAGAGGTCTGATAATTGTGCACTAACAAAAAAAGGTATGTTTTGCCTTTCTTTTTAGTGCAACAAAGTAGACATTGTGCAATGGACATCTTTATGTTATAATGCTTCCTCGTAATGAAAACTCTGAGAGATATAGGTGTTTCTTGAAGGTGTCAGCAATCTATTGGTGCTTCAAAAGTTCTCCGGTTTATTAGTTTCGTCACACTTCAAAACATTTCATTGGGATCCAAATCAATATTGTTTTGGTCTTATAGGGAAAAAAGGGGTTGCACTTTGATTAATAGATATATGATTTGGGCCCCTATTTGCCCTCGGGACATGGTCCGGTGGGTACTCGGGTTAGGATTTGCTTTCAAGAAGGTTAACAGTTCGAATCTAGAGACACGCACAGTGTAGGTGCTCTACTTCTGCTAGTTTGTAGGGAGCACCTTGAGGAGGTGCTCCACTTCTTCTAGTTTGTAGGAGACACCTTGTGTGGGTCACTGCGTAAGTCTTCATCCAATCTACGTGGCCGCTGGACTCTTTATTTGCATAGATTTTGCTGTCGTTGAGATATAATGTATATGTTTTATTGTTGTTGATCTAATGCTCCATAATAAAATTAAAGGGTGGCACTTCTCTTTTACAAAAGACAAAGTAGTCTTGTTGAAAGTTCAATCACTATGCAACAGTTTTCTTCAGGACTATAACTTAGTCGGGATGATATCTCTTCACCGCACGGTGAGTCACCGCGTGGCCCAGGACACGACACGTGGCAGCAGTAGGGGGTGGTGAGACTGGATGAGGGTTACCTTCACCCAGCCTCACCACTCCCCCTTTTTGCCACATGTCGCGCGGTCACGCACGCGGTGAGAAGAGGGCGGTGGGGGATCCTATCCCAACTTAGTCTTGGATGATACATCGTATCAAATATTATGATGGTTATTGATTCAAACAATTATAATAAATAAGAGAAAAATATCAGTGTATCAGGAAACACTTGTTTAAGATAGAGAAACTAAATGGTAATTCTTTCTTTTATACTATGTATTTTATTAGTCGATACCAAATTGTTGTTTAGATGTACAATCTAGTTTTTTTTGATGTCATAGTAGCGAGGTTGACTTTTGTAATGCACATCTAATTTATTTTTTATCGAAACGTTAAATAACGTAACTTGGTTCTGTAATCAGAACAAGTGTACAGTGTGCGTTTGTGTAAATTGACGAAATACAATCAGAACCGAGGCGAGTCTAAGAACTCTGTCCTTAAGACGATTTGCTCCGGTACGAAGTGCCCAACCAGAAACAGCAAACGTCTCCCAGGATACAACGGCTACAGTTCATACGAAACGGCACAGCAACGTAAAGAACTCGGCGAACCTGTGGGATGCTCTGATTTCTCGAACTGGAAACGTAACAATAGTGCAGTAGTATGCAAAAATCGAAAATAGAAGGAGAAAAAAGCAGTGAAAGCGCAGAGGTCTAGGAACAAGGAGCCGTTTTATTTATAGGCGGGAAGGATTAGGCGGTTAATCTCGAGATTAAACCGCAGTCGTCGGATCAGACGGTTTTCATCTA
The DNA here is from genome assembly GCA_036186865.1 of Eustoma russellianum. Classification (NCBI taxonomy): domain Eukaryota; kingdom Viridiplantae; phylum Streptophyta; class Magnoliopsida; order Gentianales; family Gentianaceae; genus Eustoma; species Eustoma russellianum. The sequence continues at coordinate 5,389,701 of AP025044.1, forward strand.
CAGCCGTTAGATCGTAAACCGCAGCAGTTTTAAACGTAGACCGTCGGATGAAAAACTGCTGCCATATACGATCTCAGCCGTTAGATCATGATCCGTGTAGACTACGATCCACAGCCGTTAGATCTAGATGAAGAAACCGCTGCCAGATACGATCTCAGCCGTTAGATCATAATCCGTGTAGACTACGATCTATAGCCGTTAGATCATGCAACGGTTATGATCAGAAACATTTCAACCGTTGGATCACTTGATTTATTTTTCTGGAAAAAAATAAAAGAAAATTTCTCCAAAAAAGATAAGAATCAGCCAGACCCACGAGCCACGAGCCACGAGCCACGAGCTGGCCGAACGGGCGGGCGGCACGCGCGTGTGTGTGGTGAACCTTACCTGAGCTGCGTCCTGACTCCGTCAAAAACTTCTCATGCCCAAGGACACATTTTAGAAAGCTCCTACTTGTTATGTAGATAATTTAGAGATTATTAGTTTCCGTTTTTGATTAACGAACACTAATCATAATTAAGCTCAAAGTATGGCGGTTGTCAACTTTTGACAAACCCATTTGCCCAAACTTTTCCAACTCACTTCAACTTCTCCAACAATCCCCCACATGAATGAAAATTAATGCAGATGCAGATGCAGACTCTATCGAGAGATTAGACAAGGATATGTTGCATCAGAAGAGGTAGCTTCTGGCTTTGAACCTTTCTTAGTGATATACCATCGGATCCACTCAGCTGGTTAGTGACCTGATGTCTTGAACTATCAGCCTTTATTGTGAACCTAGACAATGATATTCACACAACATTTCCTTTGACACTCCTTATTGGTTCTCATAGTTGTGTTCATTTTGGCCATGAACAACCTGGTTTCAGAAAGTGTATTAGAGAATTTTTGCCTCTCAGAATTCTCATAGAAGCGGCCCCACTTCACACTTACATAGGTGATTCCTATCAAGAGTATTCTGCCATACCCCACTTGAAGTATCAAGATATAGGACAACATTAAAAGCTCTAGCTTACCCTAACTATTCTCTGCAGACAACACTTTTGTTTAACGGAATGAGTAAGTGCTAACTGAACCCTTATAACTTAGTTTTCCCATTGAACCTAGATTCTGAGATCTCCAGTCAACAAGGTTGGGTTACCGTTGTCAATTTAGACATCTGATCTCTAGGCAAAGCTTTTGTAAGCGGATCCGCAAGATTCTCCTTTGATTTTATGTAATCAATAGAAATCACGCCATTAGAGATCAATTGCTTAATGGTATTATGTCTCCGACGTATGTGTCGTGACTTACCATTGTAGATGCTGCTTTGAGCTCGTCCTATAGCTGAATGACTATCACAGTGTATGCTAATAGGAGCGATTGGCTTAGGCCAACATGGAATGTCTTCCAGGAAATTTCGAATCCATTCAGCTTCTTCTCCAGCTTTGTCTAATGCTATAAACTCGGCTTCCATTGTGGATCGAGCTATGCATGTTTGCTTAGTGGATTTCCATGACACAGCACCACCACCAACAGTGAATAAATATCCACTTGTGGATTTAGAGTCTTTGCAATCTGATATCCAGTTTGCATCACAGTATCCTTCCAATACTGCTGGATATCTTGTATAGTGTAATCCAAGATTCATTGTGTACTTAAAGTACCTCATCACTCTATTTAGAGCTTTCCAATGATCTTCACTTGGATTACTGGTAAACCTGCTCAATTTGTTTACTGAACAAGCTAAGTCTGGTCTTGTACAGTTGGTTATGTACATTAGACTTCCAATCACTTGTGAGTACTTCAATTGAGCTACTGGTTCACCTCGGTTCTTCCTTAAGTGCATACTTAAGTCAAGTGGGGTTTTTACTGGTTTTGCATCAAACATATTGAATCATTTGAGAACGGACTCAATATAATAACTTTGTGACATGATCAATCCTTCAGTTACCCTAGAAATCTTGATTCCTAGAATAACATTGGCAACCCCTATATTCTTCATGTCAAAATTCCGTGTTAACATCTTATTGGTATTCAAGATGATGTCAAGAGTACTGCCCATGATTAACATGTCATCTACATAGAGACATACGATCACATATGCATTAAGTGTGTTTTTGATGTAAATAGTTGTCACACTCGCTGATCCTGAAGCCGTTTGTCATCATTACTTGATCAAACTTCAAGTGCCATTGTTTTGGTGCTTGTTTAAGTCCGTACAAAGACTTAATAAGTCTACAAACTTTCTTCTCTTGTCCTGGCACAACAACCCTTCTGGTTGTTTCATGTATATCTCCTCCTCCAAATCACCGTTCAGAAAAGCCGTCTTAACATCCATTTGATGGATTTCTAAGTTATAGACTGATGCAATCGCGACTAGCACTCTGATTGATGTAATCCTTGTCACTAGTGAGTAAGTGTCAAAGAAATCAAACCCTTCTTTTTGTCGATAACCTTTGGCTACCAACCGCGCTTTGTATTTATCGATAGATCCATCTTCTTTAAACTCCTTCTTGAAAATCCACTTGCATCCGAGTGGTTTACATCCTGGTGGAAGATTGACCAGCTCCCAAGTGTGATTTTGAAGAATAGATTCTATCTCACTGTTTATTGCCTCTTTCCAGAATGGAGCTTCTGGTGTTGACATTGCCTCTGAAAAGGTCCTTGGCTCATTCTCTACCATAAAGGTTAGAAAATCTGGTCCAAACGAAGTGGGTCTTCTGGCTTTCTTGCCTTGACGGGGTTCGTCAATTTCTTGAGCCGTTGTATCCCGAGCTCGCTTACTCGTGCTGGCTTCTTCATCATTTCTATCTTTCTTTGGAAAGACGTCTTCAAAAAACACTGCATTTCTTGACTCCATGACAACATTTTCATGTATGTCAGAGATGTCAGACTTGTGCACCAAGAATCGATATGCACTACTGTTTGTTGCATATCCTATGAATATACAATCGATTGTTTTGGGCCCTATTCTGACTTGTCTTGGTTTAGGTACTGCTACCTTAGCCAGACACCCCCACACTTTTAAGTATTTGAAACTAGGTTTATAACCTTCCAAAGTTCATAAGGAGTTTTATCCATCTTTTTAGATGGAATTCTATTTAGAATGACATTGGCAGAGAGAATTGCTCCCCCCCACAAGTTCTGAGGTAAACCCGAACTTATCAACATAGCATTCATCATCTCTTTAAGAGTTCGATTCTTGCGTTCAGCAATACCATTGGATTGAGGTGAGTATGGCGCAGTCGTTTGATGAATAATGCCATGTTCTGAACAGAATTCATTAAACGGTGCATCATATTCGCCACCTCTATCACTACGAATTATCTTAATTCGTTTGCTAAGTTGATTTTCAACTTCATTCTTATAATCCTTAAAAGCATTAACGGCCTCATCTTTGCTACTTAGCAAATAGACATAACAGTATCTAGTGCAATCGTCAATAAAAGTTACAAAGTACTTTTTACCACCTCTTGTTTGCACAAACTTTAAATCACACACATCTGTATGAATTAAGTCTAACATTTCAGTGTTTCTTTCAATCGAAGGAAAAGGAGACTTACTCATTTTCGCTTCAACACAAACTTGACATTTTTTCTTAGTCAAATTCAGTTTAGGCAACAAATCAAGATTAATCATTCTTTGAATTGATTTGTAATTAACATGTCCCAAACATAAGTGCCATAAACAAGAAGACTTAAGCATATAAGCGGAAGTAGATACATTCTCATTAGCCACTACGGGTACAACTTTTTCTTTCTTAGGTACAATGGTCATAACGTTTAACTTAAACATTCTGTCTACCAAGTACCCCTTTCCCAAGTACAACCCATTCTTAGTAATGATAACTTTGTTAGACTCCAAGACGAGTCTAAAACCATGCATCGCCATCAAAGCGCCAGAGATCAAATTCTTCCTAATATCAGGAACATGCAGAACATTCTGCAGAGTCAGAAACTTCCGAGAAGTCAACTTCAAAACAACATTTCCTTCACCTTCAATCTTTGATGAAGCATCATTTCCCATGTAAAGCTGTGCACCATCAACGGGCTTGTATTCTATGAACATTGCCTTGTTTGCACAAACATGTCTCGTAGCTCCCGTGTCTAGCCACCATACGTGCGGATTTCCCACAATGTTGCATTCACTCACAACAGCACAAAGATCCAGATCTTCCATTGCACCAACTAGATTCGCCTTCGCTTTCTCTTGCCACTTCTTCGGCTTGCGACAGTCACTGCTCCGGTGCCCCTGAATGCCACAATTGTAGCATTTTCCTGTGAACTTTTTGGCGATCTCTTTGCCTTTGTTGTTCACTCCCAACTTGCCTTTCTTTTTCTTCGTCGCCTCTGCGACATGAGCCTTTGCTTGACCAGAATATTGAGCAGACTTTTTCTCAGATCTGCGGTTTTCTTCTTCGATACGCAATCGAACAATCAGATCTTCCAAGGACATCTCCTTTCGCTTATGTTTGAGATAGCTCCTGAATTCCCTCCACGAAAGAGGTAGCTTCTCAATCACAGTAGCAACAAGAAAAGATTCACTAAGGACATACCCTCTTCTTCCATTTCAGCCACTAACATATGAAGTTCCTCAATCTGAGAAACAACAGTTTTGGAATCAGTCATCTTAAAATCAAGAAATTTACCAATGATAAATTTCTTCGCACCAGCATCATTTGTCCTGTATTTTTTGTTTAAAGCCTGCCATAAAGATTTTGCAGTCTTAAAGGTACTATACAGTCCATACAGAGAATTATCGAGACAACTTAAAATATGACTCAAACAGACATAATCACTATATTTCCATGCTTCAGCCATCAAGCTATTCTGCATATTCACATTCTGATCCTCGACTGGTATCACCACTGGAGGATCCTCGGTCAGCATCTTTGCCAGCCCCAGAGTTGTTAAAAAGAACAGCATCTTATGCTGCCTTCGTTTGAAGTAACTGCCTCCAAACTTCTCCGGTTTCTCAGCCTGTCCAACAACCAGAACAGGAGCAGGAATGGCAGCGGGTGCAACTGGAACAGCATTGTTCACTTCCTCGGATGGACCAAGGTGCACGCCATTGAAGGAGTTCGAACTTTCGTTCTCCATTTCAGATTCTGTGGGACGCAATACAGAAACAGAACACGAAACTGATTAGTGTCGTACAAACAGAAGCTGTATATGCAAATAGAAACCGAACCAGATTACAGTATATATCATAAATCGTCTTAAGAATGTTAGATATTGTAATCAGAACAAGCGTACAGTGTGCGTTTGTGTAAATTGACGAAATACAATCAGAACCGAGACGAGTCTAAAGACTCTGTCCTTAAGACGATTTGCTCCGGTACGAAGTGCCCAACCAGAAACAGCAAACGTCTCCCAGGATACAACGGCTACAGTTCATACGAAACGGCACAGCAACGTAAAGAACTCGGCGAACCTGTGAGATGCTCTGATTTCTCGAACTGGAAACGTAACAACAGTGCAGTAGTATGCAAAAATCGAAAATGGAAGGAGAAAAAAGCAGTGAAAGCGCAGAGGTCTAGGAAGAAGGAGCCGTTTTATTTATAGGCGGGAAGGATTAGGCGGTTAATCTCGAGATTAAACCGCAGCCGTCGGACAGATGGTTTTCATCCACAGCCGTTAGATTGTAAACCGCAGCAGTTTTAGACGTAGACCGTCGGATGAAAAACTGCTGCCAGATACGATCTCAGCCGTTAGATCATGATCCGTGTAGACTACGATCCACAACCGTTAGATCTAGATGAGGAAACCGCTGCCAGATACGATCTCAGTCGTTAGATCATAATCCGTGTAGACTACGATCTATAGCCGTTAGATCATACAACGGTTATGATCAGAAACATTTCAACCGTTGGATCACTTGATTTATTTTTCTGGAAAAAAATAAAAGAAAATTTCTCTAAAAAAGATAAGAATCAGCCAGACCCACGAAGCCATGAGCCACGAGCCCCGAGCCGGCCGGACGGGCGGGCGGGTGGCGGCGCGCGTGTGTGGTGAACCTTGCCTGAGCTGCGTCCTGACTCCGTCAAAAACTTCTCATGCCCAAGGACACATTTTAGAAAGCTCCAACTTGAACTATATATGGTGGCCCTTTCATCTCAAATGCCAATGTGGTATTCCACTTAAGGGGTGATGTGTTCACTCCTCAAGAGGCCACATCACCACTTTTCTAATTTCCTTCCAATTTTACTCCAACTTTGAGCATTAATTTCTCATTCACCCGGTATCGGAATCGAGTTATTCAAAAGCCTAAAGTCATCTACTTGTTACGTAGATAATTTAGAGATTATTAGTTTCCGTTTTTGATTAACAAACACTAATCATAATTAAGCTTAAAGTATGGTGGTTGTCAACTTTTGACAAACCCATTTGCCCAAACTTTTCCAACTCACTTCAACTTCTCCAAGAGGTTCAACTTGGCTAAGCTCAAGCTCGGAAAAAGGTTTGCTTTTTTCTCATAGCAAAGACAAAAACCTTCGATCCGAACATTAATTTCAAAATTTGCTATGTCTTCGGACCTTTGCGTGCATTTAAGTTCTGAACATTTCAAATGAATCCGAACTTGGAAGGGAAATTCTGCACAAACTCATGTTGTCATTTTTTAGAGATAAAAAGACGTTCACGGTGTATTAGACTTTCGTGTTTGCCACTCTTTAGAGACAAGAGGGAGTTTCCGGTGTACTAGACTCTCGCGTTTGTGCATGATCCAGGGAAGAGCAAGATCGCTTCGCGGTCTAATGTACGCAGTCTTATCCTACACTTTGTAAAAGAATTTGTTTTCTTTAGAGACAAAAGGACTCTCGCGTTTGCAACTCTTTAGAGACAAGAGGGAGTTTCCGATGCACTAGACCATCGCGTTTGCGCATAATCAGGGAAAGGGCCAGATCGCTTCGCGATCTATTGTATGCAGTCTAACTCTACACTTTGTAAAAGAGACTGTTTTCTTTAGAGACAAAAGGGCGTTCTCAGTGCACTAGACTTTCACGTTTGCGCATGATCCGAAAAAGAGCTAGATCGTTTCGCGATCTGATATACGCAGTCTTACCCTACACTTCGTAAAAGAGGTTGTTTTTGCGGCTCGGGCACGTGTATCATTGATTAGTTCTATATGAGACAATTCTCTTATTATTTTTACTTAACAATTGCATGAGGATGACCAAATATTTAGTTAATAATTAGTCGAGGACATAAATAAATTACTCATCATGAGACACCTTTTTTTTCTTTCTCAAAATTGGATGGTGTCTTGGTCACTTGATACCGTAAGGATGACAAATAGGTCAGATTGGTAAGTTACAGGTTGGATGGTTTAGAGGGGATAGGATCCTCTCACCGCAAGGGGGTGCGGTGACGCATGACCACGCGACACGTGGCAATAAGAAGGGGTGGTAAGGCTAGATGCGGGTCACTCTCATCTAGCCTCACCACCCCCTTGATGCCACGTGTCGCACGGTCACAAAAAGGATGAAGAAAGTGGGGGTGAGAAGATCTCAACCCGGTTTAGAGCTGCTAATTTGAACATTTTTCAAGTTTAGATTGACCCGTCAGTTTAGAAAGTTTAAAATATTTCATGCCTCATGTCAGATTTCTATCGAGTCTGGTTTGTGTGACATGTTTGGGTTCGATTTGGCCGACCATGACCATGTTTGGCATTGTTTTAGAAAAATTAAGTTATTCTTTTTCATGGGTAAATCAATTTGGTGGATTAATCTGCATGTTGACTTCAACATGGCCCACGGGTCGTTTTTGTGTTCGACTCAATTTTAGCATGAACTCACAAAGATAGGAACCCATATTCGTAAAAGTGTGTAAAAAAGCAGTTGTAAGTTGCTTTAGGAGTAACTAATGTCACCACAAAATGATGATATATAAGATTTACATGTATGTAAAGTAAGAAGTGATTGATCAAAACAAAAAGTCTACATATATTCTATACATTTGATTAGTTAAAAAAAAACTTTTCATATTTATTTTAAAACCATTGTAAAATTTGCCGTAACAAAGATGTCGTGTTGTCATGTTGTGTCTGACGTATATTCTTTTTTGCTTTTAGTTACTCATACCGACACCACCAATATAGCCATTTAACTGCACAGCAATAAAAAAAATTATTTCCTATAATCCATGTTGTAGATCAAACCAACATCTCTTTTTCTACACACTTATAAACAATACACACACACATACACACAGACACACACACACACATATATATATATGTATATATTAGAAAGAACATTGTCAAAAGGTATTTTCTAACAAAATTCAGTGTTACAAAATTTAATTTTAGAGAATCAATTTAAAGATAGGTGCTAACCAACCCGACAAGTAGGAAAATGTAGGTAATTCTTGATCAAACGCTTTGAACATCAACGAAACTTCAGCTGGATTTCATACAAACATTGACTTACCAACAAATTTAAACCACCGTCTCCTGCTACGTACTATACCTTCCGACAAAGAACAACTAAGCAAATTATAAATGCACTTCAACTTCAACCCTTCTAATAATCTCTATTACATATACATCCACAACAACAACATTACCCCATTGACACAATGGCTCCCGCCTATGACAGAATATATGAGAATCAGATGTACGCAACCATACCTATGTGTTAGAAACACACAGAGGTTGTTTTCCGATGAACCATAATGATGCGTCAAGCTATGTCGATCAACTGCTACTTCACAATATAAGAAGCGCAGTCAATTTAGTGAGCCATTTTATTTTATTCCATCATATTCCAAAGGCAAAGAAGAGTGTGTCCTTAACTCCACTGAAAATAGAAACATCTGTACATATACATCTACGACTCCTAAAACATGGTTTCCAGCCCAAATACAACACACTATTCTACCATTCTCGTAGAAGAACCAAATATAGAATACACAAAGTCACAAACAACATTACCTCATTGCCTTTGAAACTTCCATCTATGACGGAGTATCGAGGGTTGGATGTACACAACCATATTGTTGTGTTAGAAATACACAAAAGTTGTTTTCCGATGACCCATAATGAAAATTGCACCAAACTGTGTCGATCAACTGCTAATTCATAATATAAGAAGCACAACCAATTTAGTGAGTCATTTTGTTTTATTCCATCATATTCAAAAGTCAAAGAACAGTGTGTCCTTGACTCCGTTGAAAATGGAAACAAGAACCAAATATAGAATCTAAAATATAAAACTAATAATGATTTAATCAGATATTAGAAAAATATAATCGTTTTTTTCTACATAATTACAATGCTATGATTTCGAGACATATGAGTGACAGTGGTAAACATCTTATTATTTATGTCATATGTAAGAACTTAAATGATTTTTATAATTTCTTATTCGAGAGTCATTCACTTTTTCATTCTTTTCCGATATATGCTATTTTTGTCATTAGAATGAAGAGCTTGAATGTGTATTTACATATATTATGTATATATCCAAGCTATAGCTTTTGATGTCGTTGAGATATAATGTATATGGTTGCGGTTGTTTATATACTATGTCTATGTCGTCTTGTTTTAATAGTACTTCTATATTTAGTCAAGATTTCATCAAAAATGATGACTTTGTGTTGCTCTAATTGGCTATTCTAGTTCTATTCTTAATTATTTAGTGTAACGAGCTTTAAAATTGGTTCGAGTTCGGCTCGATAACGCTATAACTGTTTAAACGAGCCGAACAGTTCACGAACAGTTCTCATTGTTTTAGTAAACGAACCCAAACAGGTTTTCGAATTTGGCTCGTTTAAGTAAAATTAACGAACGAACTCGAATCACATACGAATCAAATCCGAATAGTTCACAAACTGTTCGATTCGTTTAACACCCCTATTTTTTTTCTAATATGAGAAGTTGTCTGTTATAAGAAGTAATTAGCGGTACAATAGAATTGGTTAGATCATGATATACTTGCTAAACAAACGAGGAGGTGTTTTGTCATATAAACGACTCGATATATCTTATATATTTGATTGATAGAGAGTATTTGATTGATAGAGAGTATTTAGGTAAGCTATCTAATGATTTTAAAATTTCTCCTCTAGCTAATGTTCTTCTGTCGTGATGCATACTCGTATAACCTATGATCACCTTGTTTCTTGTTATTTTAACCTGACAAATTTGAGGCAAAATCGTTCTTAAGAAAATTCAGGTACAATTATGAATTATCCATCGCGGAAACTTGTTTATTTATGTGAAAATTGACAACACATAGTCATGTTTAAAAAGTCCTAAAAGATTGGGTACATGACACATCTGTACGTGCAATCATCTGTTTTTCTTTCTTTAATTCAAAAGAGCAAAAACAGTTCATTATGTATAATGAATAATAATCGTGTAGAAGTCCTATAAAATTTTAAGTAATATTATTTCTTTGTCCTGAGGACTGATGAAAACCGGATGAGATCTGGGGAGGCCTCATATGAGGCAAAATATGAGGTCTCCAATCACGCGACGCCACGTGTAGAAAAGAGTTTTTTAAAAAAAATAAAAAAAATAAACAACGGGCCCTTTTGTACACGTAGCGTTGTGTGATTGGAAGCCTCATATTTTACCTCATATGAGACCTCTTCTGATCTGATCCGGATGAAAACAGGTAAGGGGACATAGTCTGATAGAAACATATAAAGGGTAATCATTTTGAAAGAGGGAGGTTGGGAGTTCGACTCTCTCTGAAAGCATTTGTGGGGAATTCCATTACTTAGGCTCCATAATGTTGTATTCGTATATATAACCTATTTATATAACCAGTTGTATCCATGTATATAACTTACTCATGTTATACTTGTGTATATAATCCGCCCTTTGTTTGAATCTATCAGGTTTCTGATTTACATTCCTACACTTTCTGTGGGATAACCTATGTATATAACATGTTGTATCCGTGTATATAACCTATTCATGTTATACTTGTGTATATAACCCGCTTTTTGTTTGAATTTATCAGGTTTCTGATTTACATTCATACACTTTTTGTGGGAGCCCTTTGTTTGAATCTATCAGGTTTCTGATTTACATCCCTAGACTTTCTGCGAGACCTGTTGTATCCGTGTATATAACCTATTCATGTTATACTTGTGTATATAACCCGCCTTTTGTTTGAATTTATCAGGTTTCTGATTTACATTCATACACTTTCTGTGGGAGCCCTTTGTTTGAATCTATCAGGTTTCTGATTTGCATCCCTACACTTTTTGTGAGACCAAAAGTGACAGGGACCTTACTGGTTGAGGTACAAACTATAAAATGAAGTATTTATAACCCCTCCGAATAATTTTGTTTTATCTTTTTCACACATTTCTACAGAATTCAGATAGTAGAGGCCTGAGCCATATATTTGGTCTTTTGCATTCGAAGTAAAAGTCCCTTTAATAGATTAATAGCTATGCCTAATAAGTCAATAAACCGCCTCATAAGTCAATAAACCGCTGCACGTATGAAGCTTGCATCGTTATCATTCATGGTTCATCTAATCATTGCAGCATCAACAAGCAATGATTTCAAATAAAATCTACATGCCTGTCTACTCCTCTCTCCTCCAACCCCCCCCCCCCCCCTATTATATATAATATTCGTCAATGTTGTCCCCAATACATAGATCAGTTGGTAATCAGGTTGAGATTTATTCTAAAAAGTCAAGAATTCGATTCCAGAGACACGCACAGATATTCGATTGCTGCTAGACTGAAGATCTGGTTTGCATGAGGACAACTTGTATGGGTCACTGAGTAAGTACTAATCCAATCTTGATTTGTATCATCCACAATATTCATTGGGACTGGGACGGTAAGAGCCTTCAGAACTGTGGAATGACATTTTGCTCCAAAATTACATTTTAGCCATAATCAAACAATGATTTGGAATAAAATCTATCATGCCATTACAAAAAGCACAAATGTTGTGTCAAGTTTAGTTGCCGGGTTGATGTAAGTCTTTAATAGGTAACATATATTTAGGAGAAAGTCAATATCTTGGTTCCGTAATATTCTTTAACACCAGTATAAAATATAAACTATGCATGTCGATCATCAGTTTAAATAGCATAACCAACGCGGGTTGGGATCTCCTCACCCCAACTTTCTTCACTCTCTTTGTGACCACGCGACACGTGGCACTAAGGGTGACCCTCATCTAGCCTTACCATCTCCCTTGCTACCATGTGTCGCGCGGTCACGCGTCACCGCACCCCCTTCGGTGAAGTGATCCTATCCCAACCAACACATCCCATAACGCACAACTTCTAAAATGGTCTTGAAGGGACTATTATATATCTTGATAGTTATTTATTAACCAAAAAGATATAGACAAATTGATAGTTGATCTTTTATTTTACTCATAACCATCCGTTGAGATGACATCTTTATTACTTATATATGACATATTAATTAACAAATACTCAGTCCATCATAAAAATATTATTAAATTTGACTTTTTAACATAATATAAATTACATTATGTTAAAACGCCAACTATAATAATATTTTTGTAACAGAATGGGCAGCTATTATCACTTGTATACGACAAAGAACAACATGGTGTCTTTACAACAATGTACAATTATATACTAAGAGTTGCTTAATAATCACATGTAAAAGAGTGTTCCGTAAGAAAATTTTGTGGAAACGCTGTTTTGGTACAAGAATGAAAATATAAAAGAATGTGCAAAACCATAATTTTATATACATCTTCTTTTTTTTATTGTTGTGCATGTATGTAATTATTTTTAAAAGTAACGTAAAACATTACTCTATGTAAATTGGTTTAGGTTAAATTACTCACTGAATTGGCTGCGCTTATTATATTGCGAAGTAACAGTTGATCGATACACCTTGACGCAATTTTTATCATGGGCCATCAGAAAATAACCTCTATATATTTTCAACACATAATTATGGTTACATACATCCAACCTCATAACTCGCCGTAGACAGAAATCACTAAAGCAATCGAGTAATGTTGTTAGACTTCATAACGACTTTCTAGTACCGCCACTATATAAATGAACCACTTCATTATCGATAACCAAAGTTGAGCAACAAACCATAATCATTATCCCTCCTCAAAGTTGAGCTGTTGAGGCCACATCTCTTTCAACTTTTAAAACCATTTTTTTTTACACCAAAAGCAAAAGCCAACAACTCATGGAGAGCGATGGAGACTCCCCACCTTTCTGGTCTCGACCATCTTCCACCCTCTTCCACCACCATCGCCGCCGTTCTCCACCTCCCATTTTCACTCCAGTTTCTCTCATTCTAATATTTCCCATAATAATTTTGTTACTCATATTCTTTCTCATCCTCCCATTCTTTTCATACGTTGCCAATTTTATTCGTCCCACTTATTCTATCAAGAAAAGTTGGGATTCTTTCAGTTTCATTTTAGTTACTTTTGCCATTCTTTTTGGAGTTTTTGCTAAGAAAAATGAAGATGCTTCCGAAGATCACAACGCCGGTGAAAAGAACGGCGAAGATTTGGGTAGTTCTTGTACTGAGAAACCTTCGGCTGAACCGGTTCAGACCGGAAGCTGGTATTCTGATTTTAGTCCGGTTGAACCGGAAAGAGGTGTAAACCGACTGAGAAGGAGCAGCAGTTCGTATCCTGATTTAAGACGAGGTCCATTTTGGGAAAAGGAGGAGACCCGAATCCGATTTTACGATGACTTAGAAGTCCACGTGTACCGAAAGCCTGGTATCAAGCCACCTGCTTCTGAGGATGTTAACGGCGGCGCGGAACGGAGCGTGGCGGAGAGAGAATTTCCCGATATTAAAGTTATTCCGGTGGATACTTTTGAGGTTTCTCCATCTCGTACATCTGCTCCGCCTCCGCCGCCTCCGCCGCCTTTGCCGCCACCTCTGTCAGCCGCCGATTTAAAAGAGAGGCGAGATTTTCACAGCGTTCCACCGGGAAAAATGGTGGAAAACCGGAGCGATGAACCTCAATTAGATGAAAATTTATCGCCTCCTATTCTTCCATCTCCTCCACGACCACCGCCACCGTCAGTAGCGGAGGTTCAGGAATATGTGGAGCACTCTCCACAGAAACTTCAAAGGAGAAAGAGCGGCAAGACGAAGGAAATAGCTACAGCGATTGCTTCCGTATATAAACAGCGAAAGCAAAAGAAGAAATCGAAGAACAGTAAAACTGAAGATATTTCAATCGAAAGCTCTGCAGATTCTGCACATTCAACCGTTCCATCATCAACTCCGCCGCCTCCACCTCCGCCGCCGCCTAAGGTTTTCCAGAAACTTTTTGAGAAAAATAGCAAGACCAAACGAGTATACTCTGTTTCGTCTCCTGCAACACCTCCGCCGCCACCTCCTCCGCCGCCGCCAAATTCAATTTTCAGTAATTTATTGAAAACAGGAAGTATAAGTAAACGATTCAGCAAAACATCAATTCCGAGTTCACATCGGTATCCTCCACCACCACCGCCGCCGCCTGCTCCATCAAATTCAATTTTGAATAATTTATTTAATCCAGGAAGGAGAAGTAAACGTTTCAGCTCAATATCATCCTCAAGTTCAGATTCACCTCCACGGTCGTCCATCCTCAACACTTTATTTAAGGAAGGAAGTATGAGCAGTCGATTCAAATCAAAGAGTTCAACTCCACCACCTCCTCCGCCTCCTCCACCGGAACTCAAACGGAAATACACCAAATCACACTCTCAGATTCTTCCGTCTGAGAGATTATTCCGACGACCTACCACCACTTACAGAAAACCAAGCCTCTTCTACGAAGAAATCATAAATAGTGGTTCGCAATCACCATTAATATCGGTGCCTCCACCGCCGCCACTCCCGCCGTTCAAAATGCCGGAGTTCAAATTTGTGGCGCGAGGAGATTTCGTTAGGATACGGAGCCCTCACAGCTTGTGTTGTAGCTCTCCTGGACTCGAAGACGTTGATGAAGTACCACTTAAATCATCTGACGGCTTTGGAGGTTCGGGTTTAATCGGGCCGTCGGTTGTGTGTGCGAGCCCTGATGTTAACGCTAAAGCTGATAATTTTATTGCAAGGCTAAAAGACGAGTGGAGGTTGGAGAAACTGAAATCGGGTCCGAACCTGAGACTTAAACTTGATTAAAACCCAATTTGCGCGGCAAGTAATCTGACTCGATAGAGTAGGGGTGTTAAATGAGACGTACACGCGTTGCCACGTCAACAAGTGGATGAATCTAAACATTATTTACGGCTTGACTGGTTAATGCCGCGTTTGATTTGAATTTAACTTAAGTACGTGAAAATCATCTAAATTATGATAAGCATACATATATTTCTATCGTGTTCTCGAATCAAATTAGAGATTGTCGGGCCTCTGTATTGTGTTTTTGGATCAAAGTCAGGAGCAGGAGGATGAAAGAAGTGTCTTTTCTTCTTTTATTTTCTTTTTCTTAGTGTTTCTGCCAATTAAACAAAAATTTTCCCAGTTTTTTCATGAAAAATATGATATAAATCATTTAATTTTACCACAGTAACCTTATACTTTTTAATGGAAAAAACTTACTCCACTAGGCGAACATTTTGATGGTTTATAAACAGTAGATATGGAGATTATATGATACAACTGTCTAAAAGCTATTCTACTAGCCAAACATATTTGATAGTTTATAGACACTTGAATTATATATATTACATCATCCAACGAGATAACAGATTGGTTTAGTCAAAAGTGCAAACATATTTCCTAAAAAAAGGAACTGAAAATATTTAAAATTATCAAATGGATACAAATTTAATTTCATTTAAAACAAAAATAGATGTTGAAAACAGTGGTATAACGTTTTATTTCTACATAGATAGATAAAATTTGCCATTCTGACTTATGAGCGTGTATGTACACCAACAATTTGTGTAGACGAATTGATTTTTTTCTTCTTTCTTTTTTTTTTCTTCTTCAAAATAGATCAC
>AP025044.1:5405626-5417931 GCA_036186865.1 Eustoma russellianum
ATAGTGTAAGATAATGCTACGTACATCAGATCGCGAAACGATTCTGTTCCTCCCCAGACCATGCACAAACGTGAAAGTCTAATGCACTGTGAACGTCTTTAGTGTAAACAAGATGTTATATAAAGTAAAAGCAAAGTATAACAGAGGTCCTAAACATTTTGGCTCATAATCTTTTTGTAGTATTTTGGCTCCTTATTTCTTTTTGAAAAACCTAACATTTTGACATTTCCGATTTAAAAAAAAAAAAACTCCGATGAACTAACTAAAAATAAAGAATAGTATAGTTATTTCATCATTTAATCATATCTACCTTCTCCTATGGTCAATAGTCAAAATCAGAGTCCTTCAGCACCAACCGAACAGCAACTGTGGAAAATCTACAATCCAAAGCCTTTTCCCCCGAAAAACGAAAAACATTATCTCATTGTTTTAAAGTCTTTGTTTGTGCCACATATGTTAGATAATATGCCTATAACGCCAGGTTTTAGTTCCACGTTCTTTATGCATTGAGTGATACCCTCCAAGAATAAATGATGACTGGAATGAGATCATTGAAGCTTCATTTTCACGTCGTGCTTCCAGAAGAGGACAGCATTTCTCCATCCCCGGAAACATCAATCGACGAAGTAAACGACCTTGACATGACATGTCCAAACCACTTTGTTATCCGCAAGAAAGGTACTGGGGAGATTTGTATCCAAAGAAAACCCAAGGCTGCCTCCTCAAGAGAAAACACCAGCAACCAAGACTTCTGTTTGAGAACCATGATTGAAAACCATATGTATTTTAATATCGAAAGCCTATTGTTTGTATTTCTTGAATTCTCTTACTAACACACTAGCACATTATATCACTATTATTATGTCATTTATGCAGGTACATATAGAGCCGGGGATATACTTAGTACGGACGACGATGATGATGATTGAAAAGTTGGGTATGTCTGGCCAAAAATAGCATCATCACAGGAATTCTTATATCGTAGACCATATGCAGGATAGGTGCTCCCTTGCTGCGTAACCTGCAATTCTTTAAGTCTTTATGGATTTTTCGGTTGCTTATGAAGAGATCGTAAAAAGTGAAAGATGGGAAGTTTGGTGATGGTGGTGAGGCACTCCATTGCTGATTTTTGGCCAGAGAAGGTGGAGATGATTAATTAATGAAAGACCATATTTTTTTCCACTTTTGAGATGATTAAATCATGAAAAAAATCATATTTTCTTTCACTTCCGGTTACTTTATCTACTTTTTGTGTTATTCTATTAACTTGTACAACCTTCATTTATATGTACAGAACATCTTCAACTACAGCCCACAAATCGATGTTTATAGTCATTAAGAATAGTCTCATTCTTAGTCAACGAAACTATCACCGTCAAATAATGGATGACATTGAGTGGACATACATTTCTAACTCATCTTTATAAGGAATCAATGCCACTTGAATAGATTTGACTCCCTTTGATTAGATTAAATAGGCTCTAATGTACTCTTGCTTCTAACCTTTTGTCTTCTTGGTGCGATGTTGGCCTCACTCTGATAACAATTCATAGATCGTAACACCTACAACCAAACACCACTAGAGGGGGGAGGCGAACAGTGGTTAGCGAAAATTGCACTATTTTAACCCTTTGAAAATTATCCTCGAATCTGATTCTTAAAATTTTCAGAATTAGTAAACGTTTTAAAAAAATTTTCTATGCACGGTACACAGCTCTAAAAATTATGAAACTTTACAGAAATTAATTTCAAAGAATTAAGTTTACCTTGTCTAAAAATGGACCAAAATCAAAAACGTTTGACCCTTCAAACAAGTGTGAAATCTCAGATGGTCAGTCTGAACTGTTTTGGACAGAAAGTTAGCAAAACCTACAACTTTTTGTATAGTTAGTCAAAAAGGTTGATTCTTATGCTAAAATAATCCTTAAGACGTCTAGTTTATATTTCCAAAAGACCTTGACTATAAACCGTGCTTAATATAGTTGAAAGTGCACGTTTCTTGAAGATTGGTCAGTCTGTTGTCAGAATGGAGCAATAATTTTTCAAAGACTGAAAAACTAACTTTCCTTTGCCTGAATCCAATGATTCTTATTGAAAATAAAAGCTAACAGTCTGAAGTTTATTGTCGCCGAAATTCAAAGATTTTGAAGACGTTTTACTAATTTAAACAGTCATGTAAAGTAGAGTACATAAACTATGAAAAACGGCAGAAAAATAAAGAAGACAAAGACACTGAGATTTATCCTAGTTCGGTCAATATGACCTACTCCAGTCGAAAGGAACACCTTTCATTTCACTATGGAATAAACACCGTACAACTTTCAAAGTACTTGATTCTGGGTTACACATCAACCCTTATCAAGACTTGATCACATCACCTTACAATCACAAGAATGTAATCACCTTACTATCTATTGATGTAGCCTTATAGAATGGCTAATCAGTTACAACGTTTATGCATTCAAGACGTGTATATGCAGTACAATAAAAACTCAAAAACGTCTATAGTATCAGCTGCAAAAACAAGAATAAAGAAGATGAAAGAAAAAGAAGAGCTTCAAGCGTTGTAGTTGTTCTTGATGATTGTTGTACTTTCTTCTTCAACTCTACTCCTATTTATCGATGTGAGCAGCCCCATGTGGATTAGGATGCCCACATGTCACATTCATGAACACCTCACCACCTTGCTCAGTCGGCACCTTTAAGAATCATGATTGGACCACTTCAAATGCTGAAAACTTCTACATGAATTTTTAGAAAAGATTAAGTGGTTTGGATGACCAATTCTTCCTGCACCTTTTTCTCAACTTATTCAACAACTTGGTTGGGATATGAGCTGACCAAATCAGATGGATTTTAGCTTCCAAAACTGGATTCCATGCCACCTTATGTGCCAAGTGTGTAACTCCTTGCTAACATGTCATCTAGGAGTGTTTTGGTTGGTCCATTGGTGTAGTATTGCATATATGTTGAAATATGATTTGTGCACCTCACTTACACATAAATGGACCATTTTTTGAAGTTAAAAATGAGTAGGAAATGTGACAACCAAGTTTGGATAATGGTGAGAATGAGTTGTCTTGAAATCTTCATCACTTGATCCAAACTAACTTTTCTTTTTCTCTCATTCAAGAGCGGCTTGTTGGTTCTCAACCATATGACCAAAATTCTACTCAAAATAATGATGGAGAAGTCTTAAAATATGTATATGATAATACATGATGATCATATAATGTGGCAAAATAAATCTCACAATATAAGAAACCCGAAAAAACTGAAAACCATAATATGTATGATTGATATAAATATGAAGTCCATAAACACCAAAAATACCATGAAGACCATGCATAACATACATAAGAGAACCATATAGTAAATATTTTAGCATTACACAAAAAATAAATTTGTATAAACGACCAAAATGCCCTTGTTCTGGAAACCAAATATATCCAATAAGGGTGTAGAGATGCTCCAACTTAGCTTATTTGGTCATATAGATATTCTTCACAAAATATGACCCTGCAAAAGCTCAAAAATACTATTTTGCCCTTGTGGTAAGTTGTGAAAACTTCATTGGCAAGTTAGTGATAACACACATGCATATATAAACACCTACACATCAATTTCAAGCAATGGAACCATGATAAACATGCATGGAATGTTTAAAACCTCATTACATCTAAAGAATATCATGTGTATACCAATAATTCCTACTTGTTTGTCGTATGTTAGAGAAATTTTTCAAAAATTCGCCGAGGATCCGGTGAAGAGTTGGTGTCTTGATTTGCATATCAAGCAACACTTCACCTCGGTAGCTCATCCTCAGTCAAATGGACAAGTAGAGCTTGCCAATAGGATCATCAAGGATGGTCTTAAAAAGCGTCTGGACAAAGCTGGCACTAGTTGGGTGGAAGAATTACCCAGCGTCTTATGGGCTTACAGGACTACACCATCTACTTCAACAAAGGAGACTCCTTTTTCATTAGTGTATGGCACGGAGGCCATTATTCCTGCAGAGATCGGCTCTACCTCAACTCGAGTGGATTATTACTCTGCCTCAGATAATAACCAAGAGTTACGGTTGAACTTGGATGAACTCGAGCAGAAAAGAGACCGAGCACACATCCGCATGGCTCAGTATATAAATTTGATTTCCCAGTATTACAACTCTCGGGTACGTCCGAGGTCTTATCGAGTGGGGTGATGCGCAACAATGAAGTCAGCCATGCGGTCTCGGCGGGAACTTTTAATCCTAAGTGGGAGGGTCCTTACCGGATTGTTGAATTATTTCCAACGGGAGCCTACAAGTTGCAGACGTTAGAGAGACGAACTCTCCCTCGAACTTGGCACACTTCTCACCTCAGACTTCTACATCAATGATGTAAATTGTAACCATTTTGTATATCAATACAACTCTTCTGAGACATATATCAAGAGTCGAGTATTGAGTCAAGTGTCCAAGCAGATATTGAGCACCATGGAAGGCTCACATCAAGACCTCGGCAGGTCCGAGGCAAATGCCCACTAAAGGGTACATCAAGACCTCGGCAGGTCCGAGGCAAATGCCCACTAAAGGGTACATCAAGACCTCGGCAGGTCCGAGGCAAATGCCCGCTAAAGGGTACATCAAGACCTCGGCAGGCCCGAGGCAAATACCCGCTAAAGGGTACATAAAGACCTCGCAGGTTCGAGGCAAATGCCCGCTAAAGGGTACATAAAGACCTCGCAGGTTCGATGCAGATGCCCGCTAAAGGGTATATAAAGACCTCGCAGGTCCGAGGCAAATGCCCGCTAAAGGGTGCATCAAGACCTCGGCAGGCCCGAAGCAAAAGGCCGCTAAACGGCAGATCAAGACCTCGGCAGGTCCGAGGCGAAAACTCGCATGAGAGCACATTAAGACCTCGGCAAGACCGAGGCAAGAACTTGTTAAAAGGAAGGATAAGACCTCGGTAGGTCTAAGGCAAAAGTCCAAAAAATGACTTGTAAAACCTCAGTAAGCCTGAGGTGACAAGTCACTGAAGAGAAGACTTGTACAAACAACCCTCCAAAATTCTCTTAACTCAAGGAGGCCGAAGTGAAGCCAAACAAGGCACAACTATAATCCAAGTCAGAACCTGATTTAAACAAGGCAGAGTTCATCTCAAACTTATTTATGAGTTAGCTCAGCCCAAGTAACAGGTATATTCTATGGCTTGAAGACTTAATATATTTCCAATGAAGTTAATCAAGTTTATTAAGACTGACATGAAAAGTTAGCCGTGATAGCATTAAAAAATAAACTTGATAGAAATACAAGACAGAAGAAACAACTGAACCAAAAAGATGAAATTTCCATTGATTTGAGAATTGAAGTACAAGTTGATGTCTGCCCTACTAAAGATAAACAAAATAGAATCCTAAGACTGGTCATCTCGATCTTCATCCCTCAAGTCTGCTCCATCCACAAACTTCTGGAATTGTTCTTCGAAGTCTTGAGCAGCAAGAGGGTTGTACAGTTCAGCCAGGCGAGGATCTTCCTTGTTCAGGCCTGAATATACGGTTGAGCAGACATCAATGGCTCTACTCTGGCCGACCTCCATGGCTGAGCCTTGCAGAAGAATCATGTTCTCCTCAAAGAACTTAGACTTTTTGAAGTCCATGATTGTCTTGATCTCAGCCTCGGTCAGTTGGTGCCGCAGAAGACCAATCATTTCTCCATCAGCCTGATCTTCTACGCCATCTCAGCCATTTGTTTCTTCAGAAACTCAATCTCATTTAAAGATTGAGTGGAGGTCAGCTCGAGATCGGCCACTTTGTTCTCCAACTCATCCACCTTAGAGTTGGAGGTGGCCAGCCTCGTCTCAGCATCTTCGGCCCTTTGCTGGAGTTGAGTATTTCCAGCCCGCAGCTCGGTGATCTCTTGGGTCAGCTCAGCTCTCTTCTGTTCAGCTTCTTCCAGTTGCTTGTTCTTGTTTTCAAGATCCCCAAGAAACTCTTTGCTGCGAGTCAGAATCCCCAACTCCTGAGCTCGGACCTGCAAAAGAAGCAGAGTTAGGAAAAATTGAGTGATAAAAATGAACAAGGCATTCAAAGAAAATCTAACTTACCAACGCAATGTTGGATTGGAAGGCGTTTGTCAGCTCGCCCCAAGCAGTTGCCCTGAACTTTTGATGGTCCAAGGGCAGGACTACCACCTGATTCAGCCTTTCAGCTATGGCGGGCTCAAAGGCTGAATCTCCTTCTGAAAACCCAATCAGAATTGGGCCATGAGCTTCAACCCGCTGAGGCAGGTTCTCCTCAACCGGCTCAGCAGAGATCATCTCCGGGGTCTGAGACGGCCCCGGATCACGACTGCTAGAACCTTCGCCCCGTTTCCTTTTCTGGGGGCGAAGGCTAGAGCCTTCACCAGCGTCTGCTGGGACATCTGAATTAGCAGAAGGCTGAGGCAAGGCCTCGGCCTCAGGTTCATCGTCCATTATAACAATGGGAAGAGCTGCAAAGAAATAAAGCAAGTCAGAACCCAAACAAGTATTAACACTTAGGAAATTTTTGCGTATTAAGGAAGAGCTTACCTGATTCAGGCTCCGCTGGCTCGGGCTCAGCAAGGGCAGCACTTGGAACTGGGGGCGGAGCAGAACTGGAGGCTCCCCCAGAACCAAGGGTGGCCAACCTCCTTTCCCTCCTAAGCCTCTTTCTGGCTTGGGCCGCAGCCATTAAGTTTGCCCGAATGGTTGAACCAGCCATTGCACCTGTATCAAGATTCAAACAGTTAGACACTGAAGAAGAGAAAATGACTGAGAAAGAAATAACAACAAAATGCACCTCGGATAATGAGTAATTGATCCGGAGAGAGTGGCAAATATTGGTTACCAACAGCCGAATGGTCCAGATCGGCTGCTAGCCAGATCTCCGAGTCCACCTTCTGCCAGTCAATGACTATTGGAAGTGCTCGAAGTCTGTCTGCTTCATTGCAGTGATCTTGGCTTGGCCTCGTGTTATCAGCTCTGCCAGCCTTCCAGATACTCCTGCTCGGCAGCTCGGACTTCTTGACATAAAAGAATTTTTCCTTCCATCTCTTATTGGAAGAAGGAATATTGGTGGCAAAAGGGAAGCTGGAGTTAGACGCTCGCTTGCTCTCTGCGAGGTCCGACACGCAAAAAGGGCTCGAAAAATAGTGGTGTTAAAAGGAAGTTCAGCAAGTCTTAGGAAAAGAATGTAACAAAGAATGAGTTTGAGGCCGTTAGGCTAAATTTGAGGAAGCCTGAGCCCATAAGCCCGCAGAATACGGAGAAGTGGCTCAGGAACAGGGAGATTGAAGCCAGACTTGAAGTAATCTTCATAGACTGCTTCATAATCCCTAGGGGGATCATAAGCAGTCTGACCCGGCAAGGGAAGAAGAGGGCCAAAACGATTTTTGTTAACTTTATAATATTTACAGATCCTATCTAGGTCGACCTCAGACAAACTAGAAAAAGTTTATTGGACAAGAGGAGAAGGCCGACCTCTTTCTATAACTCCAGAGAAGTGAAAAGGGTCCCTCAGTGGGGCCAGGGGATTTACAGACGCCGGAGCAGGGGCAATCCTTACTGGCTCCGGCGAAGAACTAACTATGGTGAGGGCCCTGCTGGACTGAGTAGAGTCCCCGGTGGACTGGAGCAAACTGCCGATGGGGAGATCATCGGCAGAGATGGATCTGCCAGATGGCGACGGAGAGCTAATAGCCTCTCCGCTTCCAGCGGCGTAAGAACCACCTTCAGAAGGGTTTTGGGAGTCACCGGAAGGAGAAGACATAATGAAAAATGGAAGAAAAAGACTTACAGAGGGTTTGAAGAAACAAGAAGACCGGATGAAGACGGAGCACAAGCTGAAAGAGGCTGGAAGTCGCCGGAATCAGAGGAACTCGCCGGAGAAGAAAGTAAAATGCCGGAGTAAAAGAGTGAAAGCGAATAAAGAGTAAAAATGATTTAGACGGGACCTATTTATAGGACTCCATCTCGGCAGCCCAAGAGTCGCCTTAAATAAATAGCCTCGAATCCTGAAACGGCCAGAATCCGAAAAGCTGCGCAGCTGACGCTTTGAGCTCTGCGCAAACAGTAAATGCGCAGAAGAGACCAATCAAAGATGGACACGCGTTAGAAAAGACGACGTACTTATGAATCTAGTCAGCATCATCTGATCAGTTCGGCCAGAAGCTATCATTAACGCTTCGCACTCTATGCCCCTAATAAGTACGCTGAGCGGCCTGATCAGAGGTTGATACGTCATCAAGGGAAGGACGACACAGGAAAAATCTGAACAGATCAGCCTGCCCTCTCAGGTCAGCACGGCCAGACTAATCTGGGGGGCAAGTGATGAGCCAAAAAATACCCCCCGTTAGTCAATAACGGTCAACGCTGGAATAGGGGTGTAAAAATGCTAAGTCCCGCAGGTCGGCCTAGAGGCTGACCAGCTCATATACGGACAAACGATCCATCTCGGCCAGACGGTCCCACCGCCATCTCGGCCACATGGCCCCAGCGCCATTGGGACCCACGGGTCTCACCTCGGCCTCAAGATCTCATTTTGGCTTGCAGCTCCATCTCGGCCAAAGAGCTGTACTCGGCCTCAGATCCGATATACCCTCTGATTTCGGATCACTCCGGTGACGTCAGCGATGAGCATCCTGAAAGGCCCACCAATGCTCTTTGAAGTCGGCCACCTTCATCTCAGCAAGCTGACCCCACACCCTAAGTCATCTCGGGCACTTCTGAGTACTTCTAGAGGACTTCATCTCGGTTCTAGGAGTTTACCCTGGGTAATTCTACCAGGTGAAACTCCCAGCCAGGTGTCCCAAGCTAGCTTACTCAGCTAAGTACCGAGCCACGTGGCGAGCACACAAGAGCAGGAGTCATCCAAATGACCTCCTTGCCTGTCACGATTTCCGGGCTCTGCCCATGCATTGGCCCAAGCCGTCATATAAAAAGGCAGAGCAGCAGGAGAGAGGAGGACAAGCAACATTTCACAACTTACTACAGTGAATCATCTTCTTCACGGTGAAATCACAGGTTTACCAGAAAAACCTTTACTTAAAACTATCATACAGTATATAAACCTCTCCTAAAATGGCCTTGACTGACTTGACCGTCAGAGGGTATTACCTGGGGCCATAGATCCCGGGTACTCTGATCCTTTTCCTTTGTGCAGGTCGGCTAGTCGCCCAGTACAGACAACTGACGGAGATCTAACGGCATAACCCACCACATCAAACAAATACTTGGTGATATAATCCGACATCATCATAACTCATTCTCATATAACCGATATATTTTTATCAAAGTAGTCAATGTAGGACAATATTTTCAACCAAATTTTATGTCTGTATCTATTAAAAATTTGGAACGTGCTGACAATCGTTGAGTAAATTTTGTTTAGAAAAGAAATTTTACAAAAAAAAAAAAAAAATTGAATTCATTAGTGTAGAATCTATTCTAACCTTTACCTTGAGCTTTACGAATGCCTTTCAAGAAATACAGGTCTATTTGAGTTTTCATAAACGTACGAGAAAATTTGAAAAAACCTTTTACATAAATTTGTTAAAGGATTTCTTGAAAGAACAGAAAGAGGAGACGGTCATGCATTTGCAAAATTGTTTTTTAACATAATTGTTGAGAAGTTTGGGGGCGCATTACAGGAGAAGTTTATTCCGCTTTCTCCGTTGCAGTTTCTCAGAGTGAGTATTTTTTATGTATTCCAAAATTGTTAAGTTTGTTGGAAACCATCAATCCTGTACAAGACGCAATCGTTCAGTGTGTGCGTATGAAAACAGTAAACAGTAAACCAAACCCGGGGTGAGTCGAGGACTCTGTCCTTAAGACGTATTACTCCGGTATACTGTGTCTAACCGGCGTTAGCAACCGTCTCCCAGGATACAACGGGTACCTGTTCAGTTGAGCGGCACTGCTGAACTTGAACTACAGCGAACCTTCAAGTGTCCTGACTTCTCTTGGACGGGATGCACAGAGTACGAGGATGAATGCGAAAGCGATGAATGCAGAGGATGAGTGTGTAATTCGATTGCACACCCATCCTCTGTTTATATAGAGGGATCGGTTGAAAATCGGTTTTCGCATAAAGAATCGTGACCGTCGGATCATAACCGTAGATCGATTAGAGCCGTCAGATGAAAACCTCCAGGCGGTTTCGGAAGATTTAAATTACAACCGTTAGATGGAAAACCGAAATATAGGATTAAACCTGGAGCGTTAGATGAAAACCACATTCGGTTGGACGGTTAGGTCAGTTCGAATTTCAGCCATTGGATCAGAGCTGCCTTTCCGCCATCGTTAGATCAAAACCGTTTGATCTTATCGCACATCGGAGGAGACCGTTTGATTCAAATTTAAAACATAACCGTTCGATTTAAAACATAAATGTTCGATTTTAAATCATAACCGAACGTTTAATTTTTATAATCAAACTGAACGATTTAATTTAAACAATTGATCACAACCGATCGGTTGTTTTGATACTGGACCGGACCACGCACGACCGCGCACATAGGAGAGCATTTGGGCCGCTGCGCAGCTAGGCTCGAAGCCTTTAACTATTTACAAAAAATAATTAATCCAAAAGCCCAAATAAATTTTCTCCAAAAAGATAGGAACCGGTCCGACCCACGAACCCACGAGCCACAAGCCACGAGCCGCGGCGGCGACGCACGCGTGTGGCACTTTCTAGGTCTTCCCTCCGGTAAAAACTTCTCATGCCCCAAGGACACATTTCAAGTGTCCATTCTAGCCATTTATAAGGTGGCTAAATATATCCAAATGTCCAATGTGGTATTCCTCCATAAGGGTGATGTGACCTCCTAAGAATAGGACACATCACCCATTAAACCATGTTTTCCATCTACTTTGAGTATTAATTTCTCATTCACCCGGTATCGTAATTGAGTGAATCCAAAGGCTAAAGTTAACTACTTGTTACGTAGATAATTAAGGACCCATTAGTTTTTGATTTTTATTATCGAAAACTAATCATAATTAAGCTCAAAGTATGTTGCTAAATCAAGTTTTGCAACCTTCTTTAATGGGCCAAAGCCCAAACTTTAATTCCTCCGACAGAGTTTTCGTTGTAAACATATTAAATTATGCATAGGCTTAGGATTATTCTTATAAACAACTAATAAAATAATAAAAATTTAAAATATTGGCAAAAAGAACTTGATCTTAATCAATCAAATATGTAAGATATATGTATATAAAGTTTTTTTTCATATAATTTCATCATTCACTTGCTTGACATGTAGATCTTTATATATTATCATTCTGTTGTGTTACTAGTTACTCGTTGCTTTCTTTTTGGACCAACGTAAAGCATTTGAATACAAATAAATATATGAGTAATAAAGTACACGATGGAACTTTTTTTGGTTTCATCTAGTTATACAACGTGGCACATAAAATCAAATAGCTGGTATGCCTATCTGCCCATATTTTTCATTTATCTATGAAGTTAAGTATGCGTTTTTTTATGACCATAATCACAACGTAATCATTATTTTGGAGATTACGCGGGAGTGGTTTGCACGGAATCATCTTCCTGCTCCTAACATATAATATACAAATATGTGTGGACACTCGCTGGCAACATGCCTAAATAATTGCAGTTAAAAACCAACTTTGAGATTCTTTATTTGCAATAAAACCATAGTTTATCTTTCTTTTTTTCTTAATCGTGGAGATTTGCTGGAATGGAGATTGAATGCAAGACAAACGAGGATTGAATAAAATCACCTAGGTGAAGTGGCCACGGAAAAGTAGAGACAATGGCAAAACATTTGGGCACTTAACGGACCACAGCGAGAGGACTTCTTAATTTGGCAAACTTGTCTTGATAGGCTATCAATGAATGCATTTCTATGCCGAGTGAAGTGAAGGACTCACCTTAATGTACCGACTGTTCGAATGTTTGGGAGACAATATTACATGTCCTACTTGGTTATCCCAAAGTGAAGCAAATATGGCATTGGTTGTTACCCCTCTTGAACAGGAGGGGTTTCTTTAGCATTGAGAGTGGAGTATCTGACTGAGTGGATCACAATCTAGAGACTGTTGAAACAGTAACCAAAGATGGAGAACATTGACCTTATATATATCGAGAAGAGTTTCAATAGATGTGGATTAATAGAAATAGATGTTTATTTGATGATGACTACGTTAGTCTGGGAACACAGAACATGTATTCCACGATATTTGATAGAACTAGAAACAATAGAATAGTCTGACAAACATAAAGAGTAGTTTTCATTCTCATTGGTATGAATAGTTGATGTACAGTTTTATTTG
>AP025044.1:5418454-5463955 GCA_036186865.1 Eustoma russellianum
TGAATGCAAAACATCTCGTCTTGAAACCTCAACACTACATGACATTTCTGGTGTAATAGACTCGCAGTTTGCATAGAGTTTGGGAAAGGGTCGGATCCATTTGATCTGATGTACGCAGCCTTAGTGCAAGAAGCTGTTTTCACAGTTCGAATCCGTAATGTCAAGATCACAGAACAGTAATCTTATCAGTTGAAACCTCAAAACTAATCATTAATTAAATCCTGATTGGCAAAAACCATAGTTTATCATCACCTTCCAACTTGCACACGTTTTTGTGTTCTTGAGACAGCTACCCTTCTTCCCTCTTCTTCACCTTTCGTCTCCAGTTTCACCGTTTTATATTTTCTTTTATTTACGATAAAAGACAAAAGATAAATATATAATAGACGGGTTCTATGCTAACCTCTAGGAGCTGCTATGTCCCTTTCTTTTATTTACGTTAAAAATCAAAAGATAAATATATAACAGACGGGTTCTGTGCTAACCACTGGAGCTGCAATGTGTCATCCATATTATTTTGGTTTCTTATAACCTTTTGGAAGTTACTGATGTGTCATCTCTTTTATTTATAACCAAAAAAGAATCTCGTTTTATCTTAGACAATGAAATTAGTTTCATTTCTAATGGACTCAAAGACACAATCTTTCTTGATTTTAGAATATGATGAAATAAAAAAATGACCCACTAAATTGACTGTGTTTCTTATATTATGAAGTAGCAGTTGATCGACATAGCCTGACACAGTTTTAATTATATATCCACATTAACTTTACAAAGTTTGAGAAAAGACAATCAAAAAGTCATTTAATTAATATATTGCCTATTATAGTAACATTTGCCTTTTTAAAACGTGCATAATCAATAGAGATAGCTTGTATTATTACTCTTTTGATGTTATTTAAAATATTCAACAACAAAAAAAGAAAATAAAAAAGTAGGGAAACAAAATAGGAATAAAGAATTACTAATTGATATATTTTACTTGTGTCGTCGTCAATTCTGTTGTGGATGCTTCATTTATTTTTCGAATTTAATGGAGGCACTCTTCTAAGTAATAAACGACAACTACAAAATTTGGTTTATGTAATTTATGGAAGTTCTTACATTTATTGTGGAATATGCTATTTTGAACATTGACCTTCCAATCCTTCCACCAAAAGAGGCCCAAACAAACGTATTTGTGCAATTGGATTGCATATGTACATGTTGATATTTTACTATGTTGGAAATAACTTATGATTACATGTCACATTACCGCATCTCATTTGTTCTTAACCGAGAATGATGTCATACCTTTTCATTTTATTATTTATATTATATTCTACATTAGAGGACGAGTTTTAAAATAGATAGTAAGGTTGCTGCTTTATGATTTTAAGATCATAGGTTCGAGCTGCGAAAACAATCTCTTATACAAAGTGTAAGGTAAGACTGCGTACATCAGATTGCTTCGCGATCTGGCCCTTCCCTAGACCGTTTACAAACGCGGAAGTTTAGCACCGGAAACGCCATTTATATTATATTCTACGTTAGATATATTGCTAAGTATATTCACTTATGAAATTCGCCATTGCCATAAAATAATCATGCAATACTCACTTTTAAAAAAATGGGAAGAAGTGATCACAAAATCTATATTATTTGTGTCATGAATTCTTTTTTGCTCGTGTTAATTAAATCAATGTTTGGTTATCAAAAATATTTGGCGCAGTCACAATTGAACGGAAAATGGCATAAAGATCACTACTAAGACATGGTATAAAAAAAAAGACAAATTTACTTCAATTATTAACCATATGTTGTTGGAAAAGTACGTTAAAGTATTATCCTATGTGCTCCAAACTTATATAG
Organism: Eustoma russellianum; assembly: GCA_036186865.1. Classification (NCBI taxonomy): domain Eukaryota; kingdom Viridiplantae; phylum Streptophyta; class Magnoliopsida; order Gentianales; family Gentianaceae; genus Eustoma; species Eustoma russellianum. The sequence continues at coordinate 5,420,306 of AP025044.1, forward strand.
AACATATATGAAGTTGTTTGGAAGATTGATGTGGTATTTGAAACACTTTGAACTTGAAATAGGTCACTTGGATCGATCCATGTTTAGACTGGATCGAACCAAGTGAAAGCTGGAATAAAGTTAAGTGTTCTGGAGGACTTCGATCGATCCATGTAAGGGACATCGATCGATCGATGTATACATCGATTCGATCGATGTGGTGTGTTGCAATAACTGGAAGCTTTCGGCCCAACATAGATCAATCATATCGATCTAGCGATCGATGTAAGGCCGAAGCATTCTGTCCTACTTCGATCGATCATATCGATCGATCGAAGTGACATTGATCGATTGATGTGCCAACGGACAGAACTTTTCACTTTGAATTGCATCTTTTGGTCCAAGGATCATCTTCCTTCACATATGAACGGTAAACAACAGCCATTGAAGGTTGAAACCAGACTGAGACAAGTTTCAAAAGTGGTCTTTAACACACCCTAAGGTCTATATATAGTAGACCTTGGTATCTTCAACATATACAACAAAGTCTTGCAAAACTATTACTAGTTCTCAGCATTCTTTCTTCTTCCTTTACAATCTACTTATCAATCTCTTAGACATCAAGTTCAATCTTCTTCTCCTAGAGCAAAGGACAAGAAAAAAGCCGTTATATCTTGAGAAGCATTATTCTTATTGTCTACCTTGCCCATTAGTATAGATTAAATTGCTTTAAGGACAGAGTTACATTGAAACTCGTCTCAGCTTTACTTTGATTATCGTCTTGCTTGTTTGCACTATTTCCTAACAATCTTAAAGTAATTTAATGGCATCCAAGCAAGCACTTCCAGATGTGTCGAAGATGGAGCCATTTGATGGCAAATTCTACAAGAGGTGGGCAGCCAAGGTGCTGTTCTTCCTCGAGATGCTCTCTGTTTCATACGTGCTCAAGATGGACAAACCAGAGGATGAAACCGAAGCACGCAAGTATGATGCAGACAACACAACTTGCAGAGGCCATATACTACACTTCCTGGCCAATTCTCTGTTTGACATTTATGTCAAATTCACGTATGCAAAAGAGATTTGGTCAGCACTTGAAAAAACATATGGTGCTAAAGACGTGGGCAAACGCAAGTACGTGGTGAGTGAATTCCTGAAGTTCCAGATGGTTGATCATGCTCCGATCAATGATCAAATCCATCAGTTCCAACAGTTGGTGGATAATCTGGAACATGAAGGAATTAAAATAGATGAAACATTCCAGGCGGCTGCGCTCTTGGAAAAACTTTCTCCTTCTAAGAGCAAATACAAGAAAAGAGGAAAGCATGACGATGCCAAGTTGTCTCTAGATGCAGTAATTAAACACATACGCATCAAAGAGAACAACAGGATGGAGGATGAGTCTCACCGTGAAGAAGGTGTCAAAGCCAATGTGGTGGAGCACGCTGCAAAGAAACCGAAGTTTCACAACAACAATAGCGGCAACTACAGCAGTGGAAACAAAGGTAAAAAGGTTGGTGTGCAGGACCAGAACAAGATGAAAGGCGTTTGCTGAGTGTGTGGGAAGCCAGGGCACCGAGCAGTCAACTGCAGAAAGAGGAAGGGACAACCAAGCAACCAGGCAAACCTTGTGGAGACCAAAGGAGCAGCAGAATACATCATAGTTTCAGTCGACCTAACAGAGGTAAACCTTGTCGGTGGTACTACAGAATGGGTGGTAGACACAAGTGCTACCAGACATATTGCTACCAGTAAATACCTATTTTCTGAATACAAAGAAATAGGTAGTGATGAACAAGTCTTCTTGGGAGATGCACACAGTGCCCAAGTCATTGGAAAGGGTAAGGTGCTTCTCAAGTTGACTTCTGGAAAGAAACTGAAGTTGAGCAATATGCTGCATGTTCCTGCCATGCGAAGGAACTTGATCTTTGGAGTGCTATTGAACAAGGCCAATATCAAACTTGTCTTGGAGCCTGATAAACTTGTTTTGCCTAGAAATGGGGAGTTCATAGGCAAGGGTTTCTGTAACGGGGGATTGCTTGTACTTGATGTTATATGTGTTTCTAATAATAAAGATGTATCTAGTTCTGTCTACTTCGCTGAGTCTCTTGATATGTGGCATGCTAGACTAGGACATGCAAACATAGGAGTAATAAAGAAACTCAAGAACATGAATGTGATATCTTATGATAATGATAGTTTTAATAAGTGTGAACACTGCGTTGAAGCCAAGCATCATAAGAAACCATTTAAGAAAGTAGATAGTCTCTCAGAAACTCGGTTTGATTCATAGTGATTTAGGTGATTTCAAGAACCATATGAGTAAAGGTGGTAAGAGATACTATGTCACTTTTATTGATGACTATTCTAGATATGCAGAGGTATATCTATTGAGTCATAAGGATGAGACTGAGTCTAAGTTCATAAATTATAAGAACGAGATTGAAAATCAATTAGATCTAAAGATCAAAAGACTTAGAACTGATAGAGGTGGTGAATACTGTACAAATGCTTTACAAAATTTTTGTGTAGAAAATGGCATTATTCATGAAGTAACACCTCCGTATATGCCTCAGTCTAACGGAGTAGCCGAAAGGAAAAATAGGACATTGAAGAACATGATGAATGCAATGTTGGTAAGTTCAGGATTGCCAGACAACTTGTGGGGGGAGGCAATCTTGACTGCTTGTTAATATTAAATAGGTTACCTCATAAGAAATTAGACAAAACTCCTTATGAGTTATAGAAAGGCTATTCTCCCAACTTGAACTATTTGAAAGTGTGGAGGTGTCTAGCCAAAGTTGTTATTCCTGATTTTAAGAGAAGTAAAATCGGGTCTAAGACAAGAGATTGTGTATTCATCGGGTATGCTCAAAATAGTGCATCATATAGATTCATGACTATAGATAATAGTTCTATATTGGAATCTAAGGATGCTGAATTCTTTGAGCATATATTCCCTATAAATAGACAATCCAATGTTGTCTCTAAATTTGAAGTAGGTGAATTAAGTAAAACCTTGGTCGCACAAGAGGTTGATTTTTCTAAAAGAAGTAAGAGACAAAGAATGGATAAGTCATTTGGAAGTGACTTTATAACAACGTTTATTTTAGAGGATGATCGCAAAACTTATGGAGATGCAATTAGATCAACAGATTCTAACTTTTGGAAGGAAGCCATAGATAGTGAGCTTGAGTCTATACTAAGTAATAATACTTGGGAGTTGGTAGACTTGCCTAGAGGGTGTAAACCTATCAGTTGTATGTGGGTCTTTAGAAAGAAACTAAAGGTGGATGGAACAATTGATAAGTTTATGGCTAGGCTTGTCGCTAAAGGTTTCACACAACAAGAGGGTATAGATTTCTTTGATACTTACTCTCCGGTTGCTAGGAATACTACTATTAGAGTTTTAATAGCACTTGCCTCTATTCACAAGCTTGTTATTCACCAAATGGATGTGAAAACAGCATTTTCACATGGAGACTTAGAAGAGGATATATACATGAAACAACCGGAAGGTATGATAGTAAAAGGCCTAGAGCAGAAAGTATGTAGGCTTAAGAAGTCTTTGTATGGTCTTAAGCAAGCACCTAAACAATGGCACGAGAAGTTTGATAATGCGTTAGTGTCAAACGGTTATATAGTAAATGAAAGTGACCGTTGTGTATATAGTAAATTTAATGATTGTGATGGTGTCATTATTTGCCTTTATGTTGATGATATGTTAATTTTTGGAACCAACATAAATATTGTTAATGATACAAAGTCATTTTTGTCTTCTGTATTTGATATGAAAGATATGGGAAATGGGGACTTATACTTGGTCTTAAGTTAGTAGAAAAATGTGTGGGTTATTTACTTTCTCAAGAACATTATGTGGAGAAAATATTGAGAAAGTTTAATCACTATGATGTAAAACTAGTTAGTACGCCTTATGATTCGCATGTGACATTGACTAAAAATAAATTCGAAAGTGTGTCACAATGTGAATATGCTAGGGTAATTGGTAGTGTAATGTATTTGATGAATTGCACTAGGCCTGACATTGCATATTGTGTGAATAGACTTGTACGATATACTCATAATCTGAATGAGAATCATTGGTGTGTATTAAGACGTTTATTGAAGTATCTTAAAGGAACAATGAATTTAGGACTCATGTTTAGTGGATCACCAACTGTTTTAGAAGGTTATTGTGATGCTAATTGGGTGACTGACAATGACGAGATAAACTCCACTAGTGGATATGTATTTATATTGGGTGGTGGAGCTATCTCGTGGAAGCCATGTAAACAAACATGTAGTGCTAAATCTACTATGGAATCTGAATTCGTTGCTTTAGAGTTAGCAAGTACAGAAGCTGAGTGGTTAAGGAATTTACTTGTTGATATTCCTTTATGGTCTAAACTTATGCCTTCTGTAGTCATTCATTGTGATTCACATGCTGCAATCGCTCGTGCTAGGAACAAAATATACAATGGGAAGAGCCGACACATCCGTTTGAGGCACAACATTGTGCGTGACTTGATTAGTTCTGGGGTGGTTAACTTGGAATATATAAGAACCAAGTTTAACATTGCTGACCCCTTAACTAAAGGACTAAATAAAAAGTTAGTCTAAGAAACATCGAGGGGGGTGTGACTTATTTCATCTATAGAGAGTTTTTCATTACGGGAACCCAACCCACTATTAGTAGAGATCCTACAAATGGGTTCAATGTGGTAAGAACAATTCATAAAAGAATTCTATGTTGCACTATCTAAGTGTTCCTCCCTTTGGTGTTGTCGTTGATAGTGCTCACTGTAATGATTTGAGGGTGAGATTTTAAGAATCTCTTAATGAAAATTCATATCCATAATGTTTGGTGGTGTAAACAATGCACACTTGATGAATTTCACTTATATAAGCTTGGAAGTGGTGCCGCTTCCTGTGACAGTCTGGAAAATTCTCTAGAGAGCTTATGAAACCCGAGATAGGTGCATGTCCGATATCGCACCAAAACCGTGAACTTGAAGAAGTAAATAATGATATGTCTTCTTGTTGTTCATATAAACAATAGTGGAGTAAGATTCAAGACAGAGTTCATCTTACTTCCGTTTATATAACTCAAGTTGTACTGCCGGCGATTCAAGACCACAAGTCATCGTATCCGTTATGTGTCATTATCTTCGATTGATAATGGAGAGGTTAGTTGTTTAACGTTCTAAAGTTGTTTTTATATAAGTTTGGATCATGTGGGGGATTGTTGGAAAAGTACGTAAATTACTTTCCTATGTGCTCCAAACTAATATAGAACATATATGAGGTTATTTGGGAGATTGATGTGGTATTTGGAACACTTTGAACTTGAAATAGGTCAATTGGATCGATCCATGTTTAGACTGGATCGAACCAAGTGAAAGTTGGAATAAAGTTAAGTGTTCTGGAGGACTTCGATCGATCCATGTAAGGGACATCGATTGATCGATGTGGTGTGTTGCAATAACTGGAAGCTTTCGGCCCAACATAGATCGATCACATCGATCGATCTATGTGACATCAATCGATCGATGTGATCGATCGATGTAAGGCTGAAGCATTCTGTCCCACTTCGATCGATCACATCGATCGATCGATGTGCTAATGGACAGAACTTTTCACTTTGAATTGTATCTTTTGGTCCAAGGATCATCTCCCTTCACCTATGAACGGTAAACAATGGCCATTGGAGGTTGAAACCAGGCTGAGACAAGTTTCAAAAGTGGTCTTTAACACACCCGAAGGTCTATATATCGTAGACCTTGGTATCTTCAACATATACAACAAAATCTTGCAAAACTACTACTAGTTCTCAGCATGCTTTCTTCTTCCTTTACAATCTCCTTATCAATCTCTCAACATCAAGTTCAATCTTCTTCTCCTAGAGCAAAGGACAAGAAGAAAGACGTTATATCTTGGGAAGCATTAGTCTTGTTGTCTACCTTGCTTATTGATAGAGACTAAATTGCTTTAAAGACAGAGTTATCTTGAAACTCGTCTCGGCTTTACCGTCTTGCTTGTTTGCACTATTTCCTAACATATGTATCGTTAGTATGACAGGAAGAATAGCCAATGTTCTTACATGATTGATGATAAAAGACAAATAGTTATTGATAGTAAAAATGCAAATGTTGTTACATTATTGGTGATGAAAGACAAATAGGTATTGATGAATATATGGAAACTTGGAGAAAAAAAGTGAAATCCCCTACCGCCCCAGTCCTAAGAAGTATGGGTGTATGATGCAAATTAGGAGCCCACCGACCTCTTAGGTTGGGTGAGATTTTACGCAGTGACCCACACAAGGTGTCTCCTCACAAACAGGTCTTCGATCTTGTTGAGAAATATGTTTGGATAATTTTCAAAGACATGATTTTAAGTGATGAATACTTAAAAATGTCACATATAGTGTTATAAATGAAAGAGTTGAATAAATGAAGAAAAATGACACGATGTCTAGGGTGGTTAGAAATATTTTTCTAAAATGTGATAAAATAGTTGTTTTTATTTTTACATGATTTATATATGTTTATCATGTTGTGATTATGTGATTTTTATGATGATAATATCTTGTGACTAATATGCCCTCGAAGTTTCTACAACTTACCAAAAAGGGCAAAAGTGGTATTTTGAGTTTTGTAGGTACTCGATATGGTGAATATGATTCAAAGAAGATATTATCATCTTATTTATTATCAAGAAGGTGTTATTATATTTAATTCTGACCATCGGGGTCATTTCTGGAGTTTCTTCTCACACCAGGGGTATTTTGGTCATTTTACCCCCAAGGGTATTTTTGGTATTTTCACTCAAGGAATCTCTTGAGCATATTATTATCTTCATTTTGGAGCTGTGTTATTATTATTTTCAAGATTATATGGTGATCTTATATCTTATTATCTCAACCGATGATATTACTGACTATAGCTGGATATGTGACGATTTGAGATGTCACATTCTATTTTTTCTTGAAGACCCTCTTATATATGTTATAAGAGGATATTAATCATCATCTTTTGGAGATTACAAGGTGTCCTTGGCGGAAGATTCATCACAATATGTAAAGGAGAAGAAAGTATGAATTTTGGTGTTATATGTTGACATAATCTTGTCAACACTTATTCATTATTTTTTATTCACAAAATTTGAGTTGGTATACATACATACAACATCCAAAACGTCCATAAACAGGTGGAGAAGGTGGTGTACTCATTTTATGAGTTGGAGACAAGAAGACAAAACAAAAGCAAGCTAGTTGGCAAAAGTTGCCAACTTGAAATTTCAAATTTGAATGTAATGGAGACAAGGTTGTTGGAGATGATTATGGAGGTGCTTTATTTCAAAATTCTCAGCCATCACATGGTCTAAAAGTTGGAGAGAATATGCCATCCATTCACACTATAAATAGGAGGCAAGGTGAAGAAGAGAAGACACACACTTGAAAGCAAAAAATTGAAGATTGTTGTCTTGCTATTCTCTTCTCATATTTTCGTTCATACTTTGTGTAGCTAAGGTGTTCCATTTCTAGTTGTTGTCCAGCTACACTATACACACCTTCTTGTGTTTTATTTGTAAGATTGATTAGCCAAATCTATAAGGCTACATCAATAGGTGATAGAGGTGTTGCAACCAAGAGTTGCATAAAGGTGTTCATCCAAGTCTTGAATAGGGTTGGTGTTTAACCCAAGGATCAAGCTTGGTTCTTGCTGTAATTTGGTTCATACCATAGTGAAATCCAAGGAAAGGTGTTCCTTGGGACTGGAGTAGGTCACATTGACCGAACCAGGATAAATTCTCGGTGTTCTTCTCTTGTTTCTTTATTTCTGTTTTCTGCCCGTTTTTGACTGCAGTTTTCACACAACTTCTCACAATTTGAAAAAATAGCTAAACATTTTCAAAATTCGTGATTTTTGGTGGAGTTATACTTCAGACTGTTAGCTTTCATTTGCAACAAGAATCACTTGATTTGAGCAAGGGAAAGTTAGTCTTTCAGTCTTTGCAAGATAACTGCTCCAATCTAGCTGCAATCTGACCAGTTTTGAGAAAACTTAAATTCTGTATTTTTCAAGAATTGTTTAAGGTCAGGGACTTTTGGAAACTTTATCTACACATCCTAAGGAGTGTTTTGACATAAAGATCAACCTTTTTGGTTGAGTATTCAAAGAGAAATACGTTTTACAAAATCAGCAACATTCTGTCCAATTCTGTCCAGATTGACCATCTGAATCTTTTTATTTGGTTGAAAGGTCAAACGATCTTATTTTTATCTGATTTTTGGGCAGAGTCTTGTTAACTCATTGAAGTTAAATTCTGGAGATTTTCATAATTTTTGGAGTTGTGTATAATTATTTGTGAATTTTTGAAAAACGGGTTCTGAATCTGAGGTGGTTTCAGATTCTGTTTTCAAAGGGGATTTTAACAAAGGGTAGTAGTGTAATTTCCGCTAACCACTATTCACCCCCCCTCTAGTGGTGTTTATTGCAGGTGCACGGTCCAACATTTGGTATCAGAGCCAGACCAACACCACTCAAAAGAAGCAAGATTCAACACCATACAAGGCCAAGAAACAACGATTCATTATATACTACTTGTCTCAAATCCAAGGTACATACTATGGCTATTGTTTCTCACAAAGGTGAAATGGAAGGTATGTCTACCCAACGCCCTCCTCTTTTTGATGGCAATAATTTTGTTCATTGGAAACTAAGAATGAGGCTATTCTTAATGGCTATAGACATCGATTTATGGTCTATAGTTGAAGATGGGCCGTATATTCCAACGAAAGTTACACAAGTTAGTGAAGTAACTCAAGAGGTTGAAAAATGTAAAAGTGAATGGTCATCAGATGATAAAAAGAAAATGTCTATGAATGCTAAAGCTATGCAATTACTTTTGAATGGACTTACAACTTCTGAAGCAGGATATGTGTCAAATTGCACAAGCGCACACGACATGTGGAAATCACTTGTATTAAAGCATGAAGGTACTAGTGGTGTTAAAGAGTCAAAAATAAACATGCTTATGACTGAATTAGAGACTTTCAAAATGTTGCCAAACGAATCCATAACATCTATGGATTTGAGGATTACTAATATTTTCAATGCCCTTGAAGCTTTAGGAAAGTCATTTTCGAACAGTGAAAAGGTTCAAAAGGTGTTACGAAGCCTTCCTGCTGAATGGGATCCAAAGGTGACTGCAATCGAGGAGACAAAGTCAATCACTAAGATGGATGAATTGATCGGGTCTCTTAAAGTTTATGAGGTTAAATTAAACCAACGAAAGTCTGAATCGTCTAAGTCATCCGGTAAGTCAATAGCTTTCAAAACAACCGAAACACATGCTAGTAACGATGATAGTAATAGTGATACTGAATTAGACGATGAGTTGATATTGATAGCTAGAAAACTAAGAAAATTTTTCAAACGTCCAAATAGGAATAGACAACGTAATTCTTCTTCTTCTTCTTCTCAACCTAGGAAGAATAACATAAACAAATGGAATAATAAAGAATTAAAGTGTTATGAATGCGGTCAAAAAGGACATATTTCATACGACTGTCCCACGAAGAAAAATAATAACAACAACAATAATAATAAACAAGCCAAAGACAATGAGGCTCAAACGACAAAGACAAAGGAGTCTAAGGCAAGAAAAGGGAAACGAGCAATGAAGGTGAGCACATGGAGCGACTCATCTGACTCAGAATCCGAAACTGAGGAAGCTCAAGTCTGCTTCGTATCCAACGAGGATAAACGCAAGGAATGCAAGAAGGAGGCAAAGTCAAAGAATCTAAAAACCAAATGGTTTTTAGATAGTGGATGTTCGAGACATATGACGGGGAACCCCAAACTATTCATCGAATTGGAACACATCAAGGATGGAGGAAAAGTAACATTCGGTGACAACAACAAAGGACAAGTTGTTGGAAAAGGAACAATTGGGGACCCTAACACATTTCAAATACGAAATGTGTTATTAGTAAGCAATCTATCTTATAATTTACTTAGTATTTCTCAACTTATAGATTGTGGTTATAATGTCTCCTTTCTTCCCAATTCTTGTGATATAATAAATGAAAAAGGAGAAACGGTCTTAAAAGGAAATAGAGATGGAAATATTTATACTCTTACCTTAGATAACATGTTAGATGCTAAGGTTAAGTGTCTAATATCACATGACTTAGATGTAAATTTATGGCATAGAAGATTAGGCCATATAGGAATTTCAACTATTAAGAAATTATCTAAGAAGAATTTAATTAGAGGAATGCCTAAGTTAGACTTAGATAATTTTCAAATGTGTGAAACATGTATTAAGGAAAAACACATTAAAGAAACCTTAAAACCGAAACATGAAGTGAGTACTAGTCATGTACTAGAATTGCTTCACTTAGACTTATTTGGTCCAAGTAGGACAAGAAGTCTAGGTGGACACTACTATGTGTGTGTCATAGTAGATGATTACTCACGCTACACATGGACATTGTTCTTAACACACAAATACGATGCTCCATTAGCAATCAAAACTCTTATTAAGCAACTTGAAAATATTTATGAAGAAAATGTTAAAAGAATTAGAAGCGATAGAGGTGGTGAATTTAAAAACAAAGACGTAATAAAATTTTGCGAACTATATGGAATAAAACATGAATTCTCACCACCTAGAACACCATAACTTAATGGAGTTGTTGAACGTAAAAATAGAACAATTCAAGAAGTTGCTAGGACAATGCTGTGTGAAAATAAATTACCTAAATATTTATGGGCTGAAGCTGTTAGTTGTGCATGCTATATTATAAATAGGCTCACTATTAGAAAGAAATTAAATAAAACGCCTTATGAATTGCTAAACAATAGACAACCTAAGATAGATTATCTTAAAGTATTTGGATGTAAATGTTTTGTGCTGAACACTAAGGATAATCTAGATAAATTTGAACAAAAGTCTATTGAATGCATATTTGTTGGGTATTCAACTAACTCAAGAGCATATAGGTGTTATAATCCTGCATCTAGAAAAATAATTGAATCCATACATGTGAAATTCAATGAAAATGCATGCTTTGAAGTTAGTGATAAACATCAACATAAACAAGAAAATAATGTTGAAAATATGTTTGATGATGATATATATTACTTGAGCCTGTTCATGATCATCTAGAACCAACTTCCCCTGAACAAGATGTGCATGAACCTTTAGGTGAAATAAATCAAGAAATTTTACAATTGGAAGATAATCTATCTAACTTACAGGATGTTCCAATTGTATATGAAAATGTTCACACGAATGAAACATTTGAACTAGAAGAAGGTGAACCTAGTCAACTTAGGAATTGGTGGCTTATAGAAGATAAACATAAACACCCCAAAGAGCTAATCATTGGTGATCCAAGTGTTGGGGTTAGAACACGTAGAAATATAAGTCAACTTGAAGGACATAGCTTAATCTCACAATTAGAACCTAAGAACGTAAAGGAAGCCTTAGGTGACATATCATGGATAGATGCTATGCATGAGGAATTAAATCAATTCACAAGGAACAACGTGTGGGACTTAGTACCTAAACCTGAAGACAAGTCTATCATAGGAACTAAATGGGTTTTTAGGAATAAAATGGATGAACAAGGAAATATTACAAGGAATAAGGCTAGACTAGTCGCACAAGGTTATAATCAACAAGAAGGAATAGATTATGAAGAAACATTTGCACCCGTTGCACGACTAGAAGCAATTAGATTATTACTTGCGATTGCAAGTATAAGCAAAATTAAGCTCTTCCAAATGGATGTCAAGAGTGCGTTCTTGAATGGATACATCCAAGAAGAAGTGTTTGTAAAACAACCTCCTGGATTCGAAGATCCGAAGAATCCGAACCATGTTTATAAGCTTAAGAAAGCTCTATATGGTTTAAAACAAGCTCCAAGAGCTTGGTATGATAGATTTGCAAACTTTCTTATTGCAAATAATTATCAAAGGGGGACCATCGACAACACATTATTCCTAAGAAGAAAAGGTAATGATTTGTTAATAGTTCAAATATACGTAGATGATATAATCTTTGGTTCAACCAACCCTACTTTAGTAAAAGACTTCGAAGAATGTATGAAGTCAGAGTTTGAAATGTCAATGGTAGGAGAGTTGAATTATTTCTTAGGACTTCAAATCAAACAAACCCCTCAAGGAATTCACATTAGCCAACTTAAGTATGTCAATGATATGATTAAGAAGTTTGGCTTTGAAGAGTTGAAACCTACAACTACCCCTATGAGTGTTAGTACCAAACTTGATAAGGATGAAAACGGTAAACCTTTTGATGACACACTTTATAGGTCTATGATTGGCTCATTGTTATACTTAACTGCATCAAGACCTGATATTATGTTTAGTGTGTGTATGTGTGCTAGGTTTCAATCTTGTCCTAAGGTATCACATTACAATGCAGTGAAAAAGATCTTTAGATATCTTAAGCATACACCTCACTTAGGATTGTGGTATGATAGAAACGCTAAGTTGGAATTACACGCATATAGTGATGCTGATTATGGTGGTTGCAGGTTAGATAGAAAATCCACTAGCGGTACATGTCAATTTATAGGAACCAATTTGATCTCTTGGTTTTCTAAAAAGCAAGCTAGTGTAGCTCTTTCTACCACTGAAGCCGAGTATATTGCTTTGAGTTTGTGTACTACCCAAATACTTTGGCTTAAACAGCAACTTAGTGATTTTGGCATTAAAATGAATAAGATTCCAATTTTCTGCGAAAGCACAAGTGCAATCAATCTTTCCCGGAATCCGGTACTTCATTCTAAGGCCAAACACATTGAGGTGCGATACCACTTTCTTCGCGATCATGTTCAAAATGAGGACATAGTGATAAACCATATAAGAACTGATCACCAAATCGCTGACATCTTCACCAAACCCCTTAATCAAGCCACTTTTGAAAACTTACGAGCCAAATTAGGAATGATGACTTACGATACCATTGTATAGTTCTATCTTTTGCATGATTTGCAAAATAAAGGGGGAGATAGAATAAGAACATGATTTTAGTTGGTAAGTCATGTTTTAGTTGGTAAGTCATGATGAATCATATGCTAAGTTTTATTGGTATAAATTTTGGAGCATAGGTTAAGGGGGAGAGTATGAGTTGAGGGGGAGCAGCATACTATTTAAACGTTGAAAACATAGTTGAAAACATTTGGTTAAACTTTTGGTTAGACTTTTGGTTATAAGTTGTGACATTAAAATCATGTTAGGTTATTTTGAAAATCATCCAAAAGGGGGAGAATGTTGAGAAATATGTTTGGATAATTTTCAAAGACATGATTTTAAGTGATGAATACTTAAAAATGTCACATATAGTGTTATAAATGAAAGAGTTGAATAAATGAAGAAAAATGACACGATGTCTAGGGTGGTTAGAAATATTTTTCTAAAATGTGATAAAATAGTTGTTTTTATTTTTACATGATTTATATATGTTTATCATGTTGTGATTATGTGATTTTTATGATGATAATATCTTGTGACTAATATGCCCTCGAAGTTTCTACAACTTACCAAAAAGGGCAAAAGTGGTATTTTGAGTTTTGTAGGTACTCGATATGGTGAATATGATTCAAAGAAGATATTATCATCTTATTTATTATCAAGAAGGTGTTATTATATTTAATTCTGACCATCGGGGTCATTTCTGGAGTTTCTTCTCACACCAGGGGTATTTTGGTCATTTTACCCCCAAGGGTATTTTTGGTATTTTCACTCAAGGAATCTCTTGAGCATATTATTATCTTCATTTTGGAGCTGTGTTATTATTATTTTCAAGATTATATGGTGATCTTATATCTTATTATCTCAACCGATGATATTACTGACTATAGCTGGATATGTGACGATTTGAGATGTCACATTCTATTTTTTCTTGAAGACCCTCTTATATATGTTATAAGAGGATATTAATCATCATCTTTTGGAGATTACAAGGTGTCCTTGGCGGAAGATTCATCACAATATGTAAAGGAGAAGAAAGTATGAATTTTGGTGTTATATGTTGACATAATCTTGTCAACACTTATTCATTATTTTTTATTCACAAAATTTGAGTTGGTATACATACATACAACATCCAAAACGTCCATAAACAGGTGGAGAAGGTGGTGTACTCATTTTATGAGTTGGAGACAAGAAGACAAAACAAAAGCAAGCTAGTTGGCAAAAGTTGCCAACTTGAAATTTCAAATTTGAATGTAATGGAGACAAGGTTGTTGGAGATGATTATGGAGGTGCTTTATTTCAAAATTCTCAGCCATCACATGGTCTAAAAGTTGGAGAGAATATGCCATCCATTCACACTATAAATAGGAGGCAAGGTGAAGAAGAGAAGACACACACTTGAAAGCAAAAAATTGAAGATTGTTGTCTTGCTATTCTCTTCTCATATTTTCGTTCATACTTTGTGTAGCTAAGGTGTTCCATTTCTAGTTGTTGTCCAGCTACACTATACACACCTTCTTGTGTTTTATTTGTAAGATTGATTAGCCAAATCTATAAGGCTACATCAATAGGTGATAGAGGTGTTGCAACCAAGAGTTGCATAAAGGTGTTCATCCAAGTCTTGAATAGGGTTGGTGTTTAACCCAAGGATCAAGCTTGGTTCTTGCTGTAATTTGGTTCATACCATAGTGAAATCCAAGGAAAGGTGTTCCTTGGGACTGGAGTAGGTCACATTGACCGAACCAGGATAAATTCTCGGTGTTCTTCTCTTGTTTCTTTATTTCTGTTTTCTGCCCGTTTTTGACTGCAGTTTTCACACAACTTCTCACAATTTGAAAAAATAGCTAAACATTTTCAAAATTCGTGATTTTTGGTGGAGTTATACTTCAGACTGTTAGCTTTCATTTGCAATAAGAATCACTTGATTTGAGCAAGGGAAAGTTAGTCTTTCAGTTTGTGCAAGATAACTGCTCCAATCTGGCTGCAATCTGACCAGTTTTGAGAAAACTTAAATTCTGTATTTTTCAAGAATTGTTTAAGGTCAGGGACTTTTGGAAACTTTATCTACACATCCTAAGGAGTGTTTTGACATAAAGATCAACCTTTTTGGTTGAGTATTCAAAGAGAAATACGTTTTACAAAATCAGCAACATTCTGTCCAATTCTGTCCAGATTGACCATCTGAATCTTTTTATTTGGTTGAAAGGTCAAACGATCTTATTTTTATCTGATTTTTGGGCAGAGTCTTGTTAACTCATTGAAGTTAAATTCTGGAGATTTTCATAATTTTTGGAGTTGTGTATAATTATTTGTGAATTTTTGAAAAACGGGTTCTGAATCTGAGGTGGTTTCAGATTCTGTTTTCAAAGGGGATTTTAACAAAGGGTAGTAGTGTAATTTCCGCTAACCACTATTCACCCCCCCTCTAGTGGTGTTTATTGCAGGTGCACGGTCCAACATCAGCAGAAGAACACCTACAATGTGCGCGTCATTAGAATCGAATTATTGACCTCTTAAAACAAATCTCAACCCCAGTACCAACTGGACTATGCCTAGAAGCGAATATATGGAAACTTGGGTCGCCTCTATTTGGGGGGGGGGGGGGGTTTGTTTAGTGGATGAAAAAGAAACCCCACTATGAACTAAATCAAAGCTCCAAATATTCCATGCGAACATTTTATCTAAGTATTTATTTTCCTATCCGAAAATATTTAAATAAATAAGTTATAAAAACATTTTACGACTATAAGAAAATACTTAAATAAAAAATTTATAAAAACATTTTATAACTATAAGTTTAGTTCATACGAGGAAATTGTTATTATTCCTTTTGTTTACCAAGGTGCTATCTGCTAAATATTTTGACCATGAAGGGTTACTTGTAATTGTTGCCTTCCAAATATAGTGCTGATATTTAAAAAGAAAATCGGATGGTCAATTTGAAAAATTATAATGTGAATCATGTTGTCTTGGTGATCATGGAATATCAAACATATTAATTTATTGGGTAGACGATAAAATAGAAGATATAATTTTCTCAAATGATTTATCTTATCATCTATATAAACGAATGTTCATGTTTGCATAATTAACATTCACATAAGATTGTCAGTTTCATCATATCCCTCACTATTGTGTTCATGGAAGTATAGTCATCTATCTTTTTACCTGTTACCATCATATCACCTCTATAAAGAGGCACAACAACACAACAAAAACACCATTCCATCGTCTTAAAAGCTTCTATCTATGACATGATAAAAGAGGTCGGATATACACAATCATACATATGTGTTAGAAACATACAGAGGTAGTTTTCTGATGATCCATAATGAAAATGTATTAAACTATACATTGTGTATAGAACGAATTACTCCTTGTATTAAAGCTACACTATTGTAATCTCTTACTAATCTAAACACGGAAAGACTTTTAAGGACTTAACATCTATTGTCTACAATCCTTTTCTTTATTGCACATTTTGTTAAATTTTCGATCCTTTTCTTTATTGCACATTTTGTTAAATTTTCGTTGATTACATGCCACACAATTCTATTCTGGACTTTGCTAACCAGTTATTTTGCCAATATACCTTTATTCTTGGAGCAACATGGCCAAAATTCCACTGCTCCAGCCTCATAGAGTTGTGTATAGAATGCAAATTAAATGTTCAGCTATTTCCTAGGTTGGTAAAAAATTGGCAAGAACCCAAGGTGACTATTTTAAACTGAGCATGCATCCTTATAATCAAATTGGGCCGGATACAATGAGATAGTCATTCCTAGCCAGACAACATTATCACACAAGATGCGTGTGTCTTGATTCGAGCCTACAATCTTTCTTGGAGCAATTTTCCAACATGAATACCAACTAAGGTATGCCATGCGGACGCCAATGTACCATTATTGATTGTGCATATGCTAGCACAAAATATTATTTTTGCATTAGCTAATTGGTTTATATAAACATCAGTAATCATGCTTAAATAATATATAAGTTTTTTTTAAAATGAATAATATCCATGTTTACCATTGCCAAATAATCTTCAATCTTCTAGAATTGTGACATCTTGATGGCCCAGCAGTCTGTCCTATATAGCATTGCCGGTCGCACTGCCACCCTATAAAATTTTTTCTTTAATTTAGTTGGGAAATTCTTGTCATACAGCACCCCTGAGGCCGTCCTCCATCTACCCCAGCCTGCCTGAACTCCATCTATCGGGTCAGAAACGAGGTGTTTCGAGAAAGGTTAGGCGTGGCTAGTATAACGGATGAGATAAGAGAGGGAAAAATGAGATTGTTTGGGCATGTCAAGCGGAGATAGGCAACATCGTCGATCAGAGCAATTGAAAGTCTCATTGTAGAGGGGAACAAGAGTAAAGGCAGGCCCAAACTGACTTGGGATGAGCAGATTAGACACGACATACTATATTTGCACCTCTCTGAGAACATGGTCCAGGATAGGAGTTCATGGAGATATAAGAATAAGGTTAACGAGGTATAGGTCGTATATAGGGGTACCGTAGAGTATTTTTAAGGACATAGATAGGCGTAGACACTATCTACGATTTAGGTTGCCTTTGCACTTGGTTGCTTATGTTTTACCGTTGTTTTGCATTACATGTACATATACACGTCATGTGTACTTTAATATCGAAAGCCTCTTCTCTGTATTTTCTGAATTCCCTCACTAACACACGCGCACATCATATCTCTGTGATTATGTCATTTATGCAGGTACATATAGAGTCGGGGGTCTCACTGGAAGTAGACTCTCTATCACTTGGGATAGAGGTATTATCTGTCTATCATTTACCCTCCTAGACTCTAACAATACCTTTTGCTGTCGTTGGGATATATTGGTTACGGATGGATGATGACCATTGCCAAATAATAGAATGAACGTAAAAAAAAATGCTCATAACTATTATTCTGAAAAATGTGTTAGATACTGTAATCAACTGCAGTGTAGTGTGTGCGTTTGTGTAAATTGACGAAATGCAAGCAGAACCGAGGCGAGTCTAAGGACTCTGTCCTTAAGACGATTTGCTCCGGTACGAAGTGCCCAACCAGAAACAGCAAACGTCTCCCAGGATACAACGGCTAACAGATTATACGAAGTGGCACAGCAACGTAAGAGCTCGGCGAACCTGTGAGATGCTCTGATTTCTCGACGAAATGGAACCATAACAACACAGATGGTATGCAATCGAAAAGGGACGGAGAAGAAAACAGTGAAGGTGCAGAGTTGCAGTGTAGAAAGCTGGAGAAGGAGCCGTTTTATAGGCGGCAAGGATTAGGCGGTTAATCTCCAGATTAAACCGCAGCCGTCAGATCAGACGGTTTTCATCCACTGCCGTTAGATTGTAAACCGCAGTAGTTTTAAACGTAAACCGTCGGATGACAAAACTGCTGCCAGATACAATCTCAGCCGTTAGATCATAATCCGTGTAGACTACGATCCACAACCGTTAGATCTAGATGAAGAAACCGCTGCCAGCAATCTCAGTCGTTAGATCATAATCCGCGTCAACTTTTAATCTCAGCCTTTAGATCTTCTCAGAATTTTATTGACCATACATTTAAGAGAATTATTTTTCTGAAAAATTTTAATGAAAAATTCTCCAAAAAGATAAGAACAGGCCAGAGCCACGAAGCCACGAGCCCGAGCCGAGCCAGCCGGACGGACGGGCGGGCAGTGGCGGCGGCGCGCGTGCGCGTGTGTGGTGAACCTTGCCTGAGCTACGTCCTGACTCCGTCAAAAACTTCTCATGCCCAAGGGCACATTTTAGAAGGCTCCAACTAAAACTATATATGGTGGCCTTTCCATCTCAAATGGCCAATGTTGGTATTCCACTTAAGGGGTGATGTGTTCACTCCTCAAGATGCCACATCACCACTTTTTCCAATTTCCTTCCAATTTTACTCCAACTTTGAGCATTAATTTCTCATTCACCCGGTATCAGAATCGAGTGATTCAAAAGCCTAAAGTCATCTACTTGTTACGTAGATAATTCAGAAATTATTAGTTTTCGTTTTTGATTAACGAACACTAATCATAATTAAGCTCAAAGTATGGTGGTTGTCAACTTTTGACAAACCCATTTGCCCTAACTTTTCCAATTTACTTCAATTTCTCCAACAATCCCCCATATGAATGAAAATTAATGCAGATGCAGATGCAGACTCTATCGAGAAATCAGACAAGGATATGTTGCATCAGAAGAGGTAGCTTCTGGCTTTGAACCTTTCTTAGTGATATACCATCGGATCCACTCAGCTGGTTAGTGACCTGATGTCTTGAACTATCAGCCTTTATTGTTAACCTAGACAATGATACTCACACAACATTTCCTTTGACACCCCTTATTGGTTCTCATGGTTGTGTTCATTTTGGCCATGAACAACCTGGTATCAGAAAGTGTATTAGAGAATTATTGCCTCTCAGAATTCTCATAGAAGCGGCCTCACTTCACACTTACATAGGTGATTCCTATCAAGAGTATTCTGCCATACCCCACTTGATTTATCAAGATATAGGACATCATTAAAAGCTCTAGCTTACCCTAACTATTCTCTACAAACAGCACTTTTGTTTAACGGAATGAGTAAGTGCTAACTGAACCCTTATAACTTAGTTTTCCCATTGAACATAGATTCTGGGATCTCCAGTCAACAAGGTTGGGTTACCGTTATAAAGATTCTTGCTTTGTAGGCTTAAGTCCCATTCTGTTTGTCAATTTAGACATCTGATCTCTAGGCAAAGCTTTTGTAAGCGGATCCACAAGATTCTCCTTTGATTTTATGTAAACAATGGAAATCAGGCCATTAGAGATCAATTGCTTAATGGTATTATGTCTCCGACGTATGTGTCGTGACTTACCATTGTAGATGCTACTTTGAGCTCGTCTTATAGCTGACTGACTATCACAGTGTATGCTAATAGAAGCGATTGGCTTAGGCCAACATGGAATGTCCTCCAGAAAATTTCGAAGTCATTCAGCCTCTTCTCCAGCTTTGTCTAATGCTATAAACTCGGCTTCCATTGTGGATCGAGCTATGCATGTTTGCTTAGTGGATTTCCATGACACAGCACCACCACCAACAGTGAATAAATATCCACTTGTGGATTTAAAGTCTTTGCAATCTGATATCCAGTTTGCATCGCAGTATCCTTCCAATACTGCTGGATATCTTGTATAATGTAATCCAAGATTCATTGTGTACTTAAAGTACCTCATCACTCTATTTAGAGCTTTCCAATGATCTTCACTTGGATTACTGGTAAACCTACTCAATTTGTTTACTGAACAAGCTAAGTCTGGTCTTGTACAGTTCGTTATGTACATTAGACTTCCAATCACTTGTGAGTACTTTAATTGAACTAGCGGTTCACCTCGGTTCTTCCTTAAGTGCATACTTAAGTCAAGTGGGGTTTTTACTAGTTTTGCGTCGAACATATTGGATCGTTTGAGAACGGACTCAATATAATGACTTGTGACATGATCAATCATTCAGTTACCCTAGAAATATTAATTCCTAGAATAACATTTGCAACCCCCATATCCTTCATGTCAAAATTCCGTGTTAACATTTTCTTGGTATTCAAGATGATGTCATGAGTACTGCCCATGATTAACATGTCATCTACATAGAGACATACTATTACATGGGCATTAAGTGTGTTTTTGATGTAAACACACTTGTCACACTCGTTGATCCTGAAGCCGTTTGACATCATTACTTGATCGAACTTCAAATGCCATTGTTTTGGTGCTTGTTTAAGTCCGTACAAAGATTTAACAAGTCTACAAACTTTCTTCTCTTGTCCTGGCACAACAAACCCTTCTGGTTGTTCCATGCATATCTCCTCCTCCAAATCACCGTTCAGAAAAGCCGTCTTAACATCCATCTGATGAATTTCTAAGTTATAGACTGCTGCAATCACGACTAGCACTCTGATTGACGTAATCCTTGTCACTGGTGAGTAAGTGTCAAAGAAATCAAACCCTTCTTTTTGTCGATAACCTTTGGCTACCAACCGCGCGTTTTATTTGTCGATAGATCCATCTTCTTTAAACTTCTTCTTGAAAATCCACTTGCATCCAAGTGGTTTACTTCCTGGTGGAAGATTGACCAGCTCCCAAGTGTGATTTTGAAGAATAGACTCTATCTCACTGTTTATTGCCTCTTTCCAGAATGGAGCTTCTGGTGTTGACATTGCCTCTGAAGAGGTCCTTGGCTTGTTTTCTACCATAAAGGTTAGAAAATCTGGTCCAAAAGAAGTGGGTCTTCTGGCTCGCTTGCCTTAATGGGGTTCATCAATTTCTTGAGCCGTTGTATCCCGAGCTCGCTTCTCGTGCTGGCTTCTTCATCATTTCTATCTTTCTTTGGAAAGACGTCTTCAAAAAACACTGCATTTCTTGACTCCATGACAACATTTTCATGTATGTCAGGGATGTCAGACTTGTGCACCAAGAATCGATATGCACTACTATTTATTGCATATCCTATGAATATACAATCGATAGTTTTGGGCCCTATTCTAACTTGTCTTGGTTTAGGTACTGCTACCTTAGTCAGACACCCCCACACTTTTAAGTATTTGAAACTAGGCTTATAACCTTTCCAAAGTTCATAAGGGGTTTTATCCATCTTTTTAGATGGAATTCTATTTAGAATGACATTGGCGGAGAGAATTGCTTCCCCCCACAAGTTCTGAGGTAAACCCGAACTTATCAACATAGCATTCATCATCTCTTTAAGAGTTCGATTCTTGCGTTCAGTAATACCATTGGATTGAGGTGAGTATGGCGCAATCGTTTGATGAATAATGCCATGTTCTGAACAGAATTCATTAAACGGTGCATCATATTCGCCACCTCTATCACTACGAATTATCTTAATTCGTTTGCTAAGTTGATTTTCAACTTCATTCTTATAATCCTTAAAAGCATTAACGGTCTCATCTTTGCTACTTAGCAAATAAACATAACAGTATCTAGTGCAATCGTTAATAAAAGTTACAAAGTACTTTTTACCACCTCTTGTTTGCACAAACTTTAAATCACACACATCTGTATGAATTAAATCTAACACTTCAGTGTTTCTTTCAATCGAAGGAAAAGGAGACTTAGTCATTTTCGCTTCAACACAAACTTGACATTTTTCCTTAGTCAAATTCAGTTTAGGCAACAAATCAAGATTAATCATTCTTTGAATTAATTTGTAATTAACGTGTCCCAAACATAAATGCCATAAACAAGAAGACTCAAGCATATAAGCAGAAGTAGATGCATTCTCATGAGCCATTACGTGCACAACTTTTTCTTTCTTGGGTACAATGGTAATATCATTCATCTTAAACATTCTATCTGCCAAATACCCCTTCCCCAAGTACAACTCATTCTTTGAAATAATAACTTTGTTAGATTCTAACACAAGTCTAAACCCATGCATCACCATCAAAGCGCCAGAGATCAAATTCTTCCTAATATCAGGAACATGCAGAACATTCTGCAGAGTCAGACACTTTCCAGAAGTCAACTTCAGAACAACATTTCCTTCACATTCAATCTTCAATGAAGCATCATTTCCCATGTAAATCTGTGCACCATCAACAGGCTTGTATTATGTGAACATTGCCTTGCTTGCACAAACATGTCTCGTAGCCCCCGTGTCCAGCCACCATGCGCGCGGGTTTCTCACAATGTTGCACTCACTTACAACAGCACAAAGATCCAGATCTTCCATTGCACCAACCAGATTCGCCTTCGCTTTCTCTAGCCTCTTTTTTGGCTTGCGACAGTCACTGCTCTGGTGCCCCTGAATGCCACAGTTGTAGCATTTTCCTGTGAACTTTTTGGCGATCTCTTTGCCTTTGTTGTTCACTCCCAACTTGCCTTTCTTTTTCTTCATCGCCTCTGCGACATGAGCCTTTGCTTGACCAAAATGCTGAGCAGATTTTTTCTCAGATCTGCGGTTATCTTCTTCGATACGCAATCGAACAATCAGATCTTCCAAGGACATCTCCTTTCGCTTATGTTTGAGATAGCTCCTGAATTTCCTCCATGAAAGAGGTAGCTTCTCAATCACAGCAGCAACAAGGAAAGATTCACTAAGGGACATACCCTCTTCTTCCATTTCAGCCACTAACATCTGAAGTTCCTCAATCTGAGAAACAACAGTTTTGGAATCAGTCATCTTAAAATCAAGAAATTTACCAATGATAAATTTTTTCGCACCAGCATCCTCTGTCCTGTATTTTTGTCTAAAGCCTGCCATAAAGATTTTGTAGTCTTAAAGGTACTATACAGTCCATACAGAGAATTATCAAGACAACTTAAAATATGACTCAAACAGACATAATCATTATATTTCCATGCTTCAGCAATCAAGCTATTCTGCATATTCACATTCTGATCCTCGACTGGTATCACCACTGGAGGATCCTCGGTTAGCATCTTTGCCAGCCCCAGAGTTGTTAAAAAGAACAACATCTTCTGCTGCCAACGTTTGAAGTAACTGCCTCCAAACTTCTCCGGTTTCTCAGCCTGTCCAACAGCAGGAACAGGAGCAAGAATGGCAGCGGGTGCAACTGGAACAGCAGTGTTCACTTCTTCGGACGGACCAAGGTGTACGCCATTGAAGGAGTTCGAACTTTTGTTCTCCATTTCAGATTCTGTGAACGCAATACAGAAACAAAACACGAAACCGATTAGTGTCGTACAAATAGAAGCTGAACATGCATACAGAAACCGAACCAGATTACAGTATATATCACGAAATCGTCTTAAGAATGTTAGATACTGTAATCAACTGCAGTGTAGTGTGCGCGTTTGTGTAAATTGACGAAATGCAAGCAGAACCGATGCGAGTCTAAGGACTCTGTCCTTAAGACGATTTGCTCCGGTACGAAGTGCCCAACCAGAAACAGCAAACGTCTTTCAGGAACAATGGCTAACAGATCATACGAAGTGGCACAGCAACGTAAGAGCTCGGCGAACCTGTGAGATGCTATGATTTCTCGACGAAATGGAACCGTAACAACACAGATGGTATGCAATCGAAAAGGGACAGAGAAGAAAACAGTGAAGTTGTAGAGTTGCACTGTAGAAAGTCTGGAGAAGGAGCCGTTTTATAGGCGGGAAGGATTAGACGGTTAATCTCCAGATTAAACCGCAGCTGTCGGATCAGACGGTTTTCATCCACAGCCGTTAGATCGTAAACTGCAGCAACGTAGACCGTCGGATGAAAAAACTGCTGCCAGATACGATCTCAGCCATTAGATCATAATCCGTGTAGACTACGATCCACAACTGTTAGATCTAGATGAAGAAACCGCTGCCAGCGATCTCAGCCGTTAGATCATAATCTGCGTCAACTTTTAATCTCAGCCTTTAGATCTTCTCAGAATATTATTGACCATACGATTAAGAGAATTATTTTTCTGGAAAATTCTCCAAAAAGATAAGAACGAAGCCACGAGCCACGAGCAGGTCGACGGGCGGCGCGCGCGCGCGTGTGGTGAAATTTGCCTGAGTTGCATCCTGACTCCGTCAAAAACTTCTTATGCCCAAGGGCACATTTTAGAAGACTCCAACTAAAACTATATATGGTGGCTTTTCCATCTCAAATAGCCAATGTGGTATTCCACTTAAAGGGGTGATGTGTTCAGAGGTCACATCACCACTTTCCCAATTTCCTTCTAATTTTACTCCAACTTTGAGCATTAATTTCTCATTCACCCGGTATCGGAATCGAGTGATTCAAAAGCCTAAAATCATCTACTTGCTACGTAGATAATTTAGAAATTATTAGTTTTTGTTTTTGATAAACGAACACTAATCATAATTAAGCTCAAAGTATGATAGTTGTCAACTTTTGACAAACTCATTTGCCCAAACTTTTCCAATTTACTTCAATTTCTCCAACAAAAAATGCTTTTGAATTTACCCGAACATCCTATCAATTATACTCGTTTCAGTACGCCAAAATTCGAAGTTCAAATTCTAACCATAACGGTCAGCAAATCGCTTTTTTACACAAGAACAGATACGATGGCAGTAATAGTAAATATCTTCGGCTTCCAAGCCCAGATACATAGACAACAAATAACCCACAGTAAATTACCATGGTTCAAAATTCCCCATTTTTGAAATTTCCATAACGGCCCTTGCGGTTAATGTCGGCTTCTAGTGTTAAGCGCCGCGTTGTTTCTTTACAATGTCCCTAATTGTTAATTTAAGTGGGGCCCGCTACCAACTCACCCGTAAAAATAATTTTCACAAAAAAAAAGCAAATCTTAGAGAGAGAAACGAAACATAACAGACACAAAGAAAAAAGAAAAGCAAGCAGGAAGCAGTTATTCAGAGAGAGAAAGTAAAGCAGAAGAAGGAGAACTCATTTTCCACTCTGCTGTATATACTTTTTCATTTTACTTTTGGAATTTTAGATTCAGAACTCCTGAACTTGCAGATATAGTTGGAATTTTACAGCGAGAGGAAGTGAGGAGGCATTTTGGTCTGCTTTTGAAGCTGTTGGATTCATCATTATTGGGGGAAAAATTTTCTTCATTTGGTTCGATTGTCGTTATTAATTTTATTATCTTCAGCTGTGCTGAAGAAATTCGAAGCTCTGTGTTCGAGTTTGGTCCGATCTGGAATCGGTGAGTCACGGCTCGGTACGGTCGGTCTCTTCGTCTTCTTCTGCTTGATGAATTAGAGAGCAAAAGGCAGAGGAGTTGATCGATAGGAAGGAACCTAATCAATGGTGAGTTGAGGATGTTTTGATCGGTTGAATTTCGTCAGTTACTAATGGCTTTTACTTGTTTCGTCTCAAGTCAAACAAATTTCTGCTTCGTTTCCTTTTTAATAAGGTTTTTGAATTTTAAATTCGGTTTTAGTTTGAAAATTTTGTGTTTTGCTGAGATGGTTGAACATGTTTAGTTCTGCTTCCAACTATGGATGCACGATGTTTATACGGTTTAGGAATAATTAGCTGATTTTTTGGAGTGAAATTTCAGTTATCATGAATAAACTGCTACTAGAATTTGGAAAGGTTATAATTTTGTGGGTGAATATATTTATCGTTATTACTGTTGGTTATAATTTGCTTTTATACTTATGTTTTATCCCTTTGCATTTGATTCGCCCATAGGTTATCTTTGAATATCATCATTTTAGGAGTTAGGTGGCAATGAAATTAAGTATAGATAAATGGTGTCCTAAAATATAGTATATACATGATTACTTGCACTAGTTTGGTTTCCCCTCCATGAATTCATGCTGAATTATATTAACCGCCTGTTTATTAGGCGGGCTTCTTTTTTAACCCCTGTAATTGGCAACTGGGTTTTAGTTATTGGCATACTTATCAAACGTCGTATGGCTCGAAAGCTTTTGCTGGAATGCAAAAATTTTTCAGGAAGAAAGAATCCTTTTTTTCTTTGGTTGAAGTTTTTGCTTTTGAGTTCTTTTGAAGTCCTTGTCCTAGTTGTAATCGCAATTTTTCAGTGACGGTCCTGAGAACCTAAAGATATCACTGGCTTTAATGTCATGAGGCTAAAACAAAAGGTTTTCTGTGGTAGAATGTCGACATCAGTTGCTTAAACGTTTACATTTTGTCACCAAGGTTTTTCTAGCAACATTTTGTCTTTAATATTCTTACGAATGGTTGGGAATTATTTTTTAACTGTTGGGAATTCTCTCACTAAAATATTTTCTCCGAATTCTCGTTGAAATTTTCGAAAACACTCCAACCCTCATACATACACACACGTTCAGCCACCGCTCCTTCCTTCTCCCCTCCGTCTTTGATCACATCACCCCTCTTTCCAACCTAATTTCATCTCCATTCTTCTCAAATTCCTTAATGAAACAACTCTACTCATCTTCTCCGGCCATATAGGCCGCCCCGGCAGTTGAAACAAACGTTGGAGATAAAAAATTCTTTGCAAGACCACACAAAAGTATCTGTGCTTTATAAGTCAAGCTCAATTTTAAACATAGAGCGAAATCGGCTTGAGCTTCACTGCTCAAGTTTGAATTTAACCTAAAGTGACTTCAACTTTATCACAGGTTCGTCCTGTTGAAGACAATGGAAAGAAATTTTGCGATCAACCCAAAGTTTGTTCTGAGCACAAATAAAAATGGAGCTGTATAATCGTTGGTCAAGTAATGGAAAACACAGCTTCATTTCTGAATATGAAGACCTTTGCTAAGGCTAAATGGACCTCGAAGGGCCTGTTGGAGGTTCAAAGGATGGATGACGACTTGTTTGTTTCTCGATTTCAATCTGAAGAGTCCAAACAAAACATACTTGACTCATTCCCATGCCTTTTGGTAACAACATGTTGTTTCTCTGGTCTTGGGTCTATGATAAACCCATCCAATGTCTCAAACTTGATGTTGTGTCTGTCCGAATACAATTCCCCAGCCTTTGTCTTCATTATTTCAACCTTATATCCTTAGTGGTTTGGATAGTCTTTTAGGCAAACCAATGTTTATGGATAGACTAAAAACTTCCTAGTCTAGAATGACATTTACCAAAATATGCATCAAAATTAGAGCTGGTGAGCTACCCCTAAGTCAGTTAATACCGCTGATAAAGATGGGAAAGAGTGCACTCAGGATATATACTATGAATGGATGCCAACACAATGCCTTAAAAATATAAGACTTTTGGTCATTCATATGAAGTTATGCAAAATAAGAGTGCCTCTGCTTTGAGGATATCAATACCTGCAACTGGTATCACCAATAGAAGGGTAGCAGAACAAATAACACAAATAAGACACATGCTATCAGAGATGTGGCCTTATGCCTTGCCAACAACCAAAATGGTGATAAAGTTAAAGCCATAGTGCTCAATGTGGAGCAAGCTAAGGATAGGTCCTTGGAGCACAAGTCTGATGGTAACACTTCTGAGATACAAAACTAAAACATAAATATGACTGGTGATGTCTCTTCTGCTCTGTCTATTATTTCTAGTCAAAATAAATTTAACCCTTTCATGGGGTTGGATGAAATGGGATTTGAGGTTGCAAATATGCCCCTCTAATCCAGTAGAAGAGTAACTGGTGAACATAGAAAATATAACTCTGAAGAACTTGGATTAATAGCCCTCCAGTAGTAATTCGGATGAGAAAACTGTTAGTGATCACTTCACAATTAAGAAGCAACAATCCAAGGATTCACTAGAAAAACCAGCTTGAATGACAAGTCAACCAAAAAAATAAAAGAAAACCAGTTGATGCTCCTTCTGAGGATGAAATTGAATATGTGAAAGGCCATAACTTAGATTTAGCAAATAAGGAGCGTCAAGAGAATAGGTTCAGGAGAAAAAAAAGGTTCTAGGGAACATGACAGTCGGCCATACTCTGATTCAAATCCTGATGTACTTATTACCAATCTTGTTTCTTCAGGTTTGGTTCATAGAAAGCCTCACATAACCAATTCTGATATAGTAGTACCCCAAAAATCCTCAAATGCAATTGATAAGTTAGATGAGGGAGATGATACAAAGTTAAACTTATTAGATACTGAAGGACAGTTGAAGGAGGCATTCCCTCTTTCTCTGTTCAACAAAAAAGTAGTGCCAAACTTAGGGATAGGTCAAGAATGGCTAAGTCCAAAAGATAAATAGTTGATGGGGGTTAAATTCTCTCTTAAAACAAAAAGATGTGAGAAATTATATAGTTGAAAAAAGACATTGGTATCATAGGCCTTGTGAAGGTTAAGGAAAGACAACAAAACTTTAGGAAATTTAGTAAAAGAGTCTCAGGGGTTGGGAGGTTACTCGTAATATTCTCTCCAACACTATTTCAGAATAAGGGTAGACTGGAACCCAAGCTTATTCAAAGTGCAAGTCTTGCACACTGAAGAGCAATGTATAACCTGTAGGATTACAACGAATAACCACTTTATTGATATATTCATCCTTATTGTGGTTTATGGTTCTAATAAAAGGAGTAGGAGAAGGGACATTTGACAGCTTTTGAGGTATCAGAAAACTATTTATGACCAACAATCTTGGGTTATTATGGGAGACTTTAATATTATATTGGACATTATGGAAAATACTAAAAATAAGAGAGCAGATAGAAATGTAATCAAAGAATTTAAGGAATGAATCCGTAAAATGGATATTCTAAGCATTCCATCTAGAGGGTTTGAATTTAAATGGTCTAACAAAAGGAATGAAGCCAAACATGATATACACTAAAATAGGCCACATGTTCTGTAATAATGAGTAAAACGTTAAGTTCTCAGACTTCTAACTAGACTATGAAGCTTCAACCCTCTCAGACCACTCTTCAGGCATTTTTTTGTCAGGATGAGTAAAGGCCTAGACCCCAAGCCTTTCAAATTTATGAGAGGATAGTTAAGACATTGAAAATTTAAAGAGACACTTGATATGAGTTGGAAAATCCAAAACAAGAAAACCCTCTAGTTAAGTTATTGAAGAAACTCAAAAGGCTAAAGGATCCACGGAAGAAAATGAACAAGCAATACTTTGACAAAATTTCTGAAAGGGTCATTAATGCTAAGCAAGATCTACATACTATGGAGGACTGTCACAATACATAAAACCAACAAGAGGAAAAGAATGCTTTAGAGAATTGCATTAGACTATTGGACTTTGAAGAATCATTCTTTAAAGAGAAAGACGGGGTTAAAGAGATGAAAAAAGGTGATAGGAACACCGAGTCCTTTCATAGATCAGTGAATGCTCATATAGCTAGAAATATGATCTTAAAGCTCCAAGATGATAATGTGAGCTTAAGTGAGGATTATGAGACTATAAAGAGTATGACTGTACAATTCTTTGAATTTCTCTTCTCAGAAACATATGATAACCCAGACCCACCTCAGACCTGGTTTGGCAGATGCCTATCCGCTGACCAATCCTCCATCCTAGATGCTCAAATAACCCACATAAGGATTAAAGAGGCCATGTTTTCTATGAAGAATGATAGTGCCCCAGGACCTGATGGCTACACTGTGAAATTTCTTAAAGCTAACTGGGAGCTAATGGGAAAAGAGTTACTAGATGTTGTAGAATTCTTCTGTTGTAGTGACTTCATTTATTATCCTATTAACTCAATGGCCATTTCTTTCATGCCAAAAGTGGATGCTCCCATTAGTATGAAAGACTTTAGGCCCATTTCATGCTGTAGTGTGTGCTACAAAGTTATTTTCAAGATCCTAGCTAACAGAATGAAACCCCTTCTGAATTGCCTTATAGATGAGAATCAGTCTACCTTCATCTATGATAAATCTATCTAGAATAGTATCATTACGATACATGGCTTGGTTAAAAGATACCAAAAGATTGCATATCCTAGGAGTTGTGCAATTAAGGTAGATATTATGAAGGCATTTGATACTGTATGATTACACTAATTGATGAATATCCCATGGATGATGAACTTTCTTGAGAGATTTAGGAATCAGATGTATCTTTGTATATATACTATTTCTTTTTCAATCAACCTCAATGGCACTCTGATTGACAATTTCAAAGCGTCAATGGATCTCAGACATGGAGATCCCTTCCCATCTTCGCTGTTTATATTAGTAATGGAAGGATTTACCAGAATACTAAAAGCCAACATAAATGTCGACCTCTTCAAATATTACACTAGATGTGAAAACATAAGACTTAGCTCCTTAGCTTTTGTTGATGACCTCTTCATCTGGTCAACTGCCGATGAACCCTTTGTGAAAACTATTAAATCCACCCTAGAAGAATTTGAAGGTCTTCTCTGTCTGAAACTCAATCTCCAAAAATGTGAACTCTGTCTCTGGAATTACAAATGCTAAGAAGCAAGCTTTATCTGACATACTTGGTATACCATTAGGCACATTACCTATCAAATATATGGGCCTGCCCTTCTGAACATGAAAATTTTCTATTTTGACTATGCCCCCTATTAGATATGCTCAATAGTAAGATATCCAGCTGGACATCATCCACGATTTCTTA
Source organism: Eustoma russellianum (assembly GCA_036186865.1). Lineage (NCBI taxonomy): Eukaryota > Viridiplantae > Streptophyta > Magnoliopsida > Gentianales > Gentianaceae > Eustoma > Eustoma russellianum. Next base: position 5,451,285 of record AP025044.1, read on the forward strand.
TGGTGGTAGACTACAACTTATCAATCTTGTCTTGATTGCCATTATTAGATATTAGACAGCTACATTCTTCATACTGAGAATGATGATTAGAAAAATTGAGAGGATCTTGAGAGCATTCTTGTGGGGTGGGATAAAGAAGGCAAAGATTAAATGGTCTATAGTATGTAAGCCTAAAGAAGTTGGTGGGCTAAGTCGTCCGGATTTAATCCAAGTAAATAATGGTTACTTAATAAAATTCATTTGACATATATGTGAGAAGAAGAAAGTCTCTGGATGAAGTGAGTTCATTCTGTCATTCTAAATGGTAAACCACGTTGGGAAGCTAAGCCAAAGCAACTGGACTCGTGGGTAGACTACAACTTATCAATTTTGTATGCATTGCCATTATTAGATATTGGACAGTTGCATTCTTCATACCGAGAATGATGATTAGAGACATTGAGAGGATCTTAAGAGCATTCTTGTGGGGTGGGACAAAGAAGGCAAAGGTTAAATGGTCTATAGTATGAAAGCCTAAAGAAGCTGGTGGGCTAAGTCGTCCGGATTTAATCCAAGTGAATAATGGTTACTTAATGAAATTCATTTGACATATATGTGAGAAAAAGGAAAGTCTCTGGATGAAGTGAGTTCACTCTGTCATTCTGAATGGTAAACCACATTGGGAAGCTAAGCCAAAGCAACTAGACTTGTGGATGTGGAAGAGATTGCTTTGGACAATGGACCAATATGTTCAGTTCATAAGAAAAGCAATAGGGAATGGACTTTCTACTTCCTTTTGGTATGATCCATGCCATCCTTAGGAAGTTCAGGTGAAAAATTATCCTAAGTTAAGGAATAAGCTAAATATTAAACTAGATGGCAGAGGTCCTAGCAGGAGATCAATGCAAGTTGCCATTTGGCATAGGTTGGGATAAGCAAATCATCGTCTTCTATAATGTTTGTAGAAGCATTCACATCTCTCAAAGAGACGATTACTAGAAATGACTTCCTTCTACAAAATTCTCTATTCATAATGCCACTCTTGCTGGATCTCATATTTTACACTTTGGTCCCGTGGACCAAGGTTGTCTGGAGTAGGCATCATCTCCCTAGATATGCAATCATTCTTTGACTTGCATTTTGCGAGAGGATGGCTACTCTAGGTAAGTTGGCTCAATGGGTTCTTATTGATTATGATATTTGTATGCTTTGTAGTAGGATTATTGAAGATCAAGAGCATATTTGCTTTGAATGTTCCTACTCCAAGGAGGTGTGGAAGGCAATGCTAAGTTAATTAAAATGCAAGGATTTTACTTCTTGTAGGACAATATTTTGCATTGGTTACTCACTAACCATTGATTGTCTAACTTCCAAAAAGACAGTCTTTTTCACATTAGCAACGTCTTTGTACTTAGTCTGGAGAGAGAGAAACACAAGATTTCATGGAGTTATTCAGAGGGATGACAAGAATGTTTTGAAAGAAATACTGCAAAATATAAGGTTTTTTGCTACATCTTGGCAACGTATAAAGATGACAGAAGTTAACTGGGAGATTTCCATTAACATAAGGCTCCTTGTGAAGTCTTTAAAACCTAGCTTTTATACGTCATTCTTCTATCTTGGGTTAAGTCTTATGCATGTGATTATGTATTGTTGCTCTTTGTTATATTATGCACCGGTTATTGTTGAGGATTTGAGGCTTTTGGCATTAAGTATGGAAGGCTCTATGGAGTTTGTATTTCTTTGGTGCCAAAATCTGCACTCTATAGCTTCTTTGTACTTTCTTTTCCCTTTGACTTCCTTCATTGGACTCTTTTTTTTGTAATATAAAATTTTATATATAATGGTTGTGAATGACAATTTACAAGAGTGGATGCTTTGAGGCATGCTAATAGAGCTATTCAAAACTTAGGTGGCTTATAGTTCCTCTACAACTAGTGCCAACTTGTACTTTCCTTCATTGGACTCTCTCTGCATCTCCTCTGCTCATCATTGCCAACATAAGGACTTCTACTTTTCTGGTTCCACCATTGCTGTTATTTGAATCGGATGCTTCTCTGTTACACTCAAATCAGTGATTGAAGGTTTGGTTTCATCCTACACACTAGCTATACATGCTCATTTTGGTATACATGTCAACGCTGGGCATTTAGGAGATGCAGCTTTCCACTAACACGTCACTAGTTTTATGGTTATTTTTGTTTTCGTATTGTAATTTTCTTCAACAGAGGTTCTTCATCTTCCTTTCCTTCTTTTAGAGTCCTGGTTTGCTCAAGTCGGGTGCTTTAAGTTTTATCTTATCTGTAGTTATAGAATGAGGACTCTTGGGCACTAGTCTATTGTTAGGTTACACAAGTCAACTATTGTGTCAGTGTATTTTGAGCAAGTCATGTTTGTTGTTGCAAAACCCAACTATCACTCTTGTAATTTTGCGCAATTTGACTTATTTATGAAATTTCAACTTAACAAAAGATTTAATAGACCCCACTAAAATATTTGTAAGGGATATGACGCATTTGTCTGCAGCATTATGTTATGTTTACTTGTACTATTAATAGAAAGACAAAATTAGGGACCTTGGAATTAGTGGAAATCACCTAGAAGATACACATTTTGACAAAGTAAATTGTTTTTACGTTTAAAGAAGCACGTGGAACACAAATGGAAAGGATATAAGGGTTTATGGTGCGAGCATACACTATGACAAATATTAAACGCAACGAGACTTTCATGTGCTAAAGAGTAACTTGAAATGGTAATTAGGCATGCAAGATCTTGCAAGTCCATTAGTCTCCACTAATGGTTTGACTGACATTTCTAATGTCTTTAAGGAAATATTTATGATAATATCGTTGAAAGGAAAAATATATCGTTGAAAAGGTTGCATAATCTTTTCCTTTTTCTGTATGACCCTATGTCCTAATCTTTGTTCATACCTTTTACGCAACAGAAATTTATGTGACCTATTCTGTCAAATCTTTAAATCTGCTGGGGTTAATCGGAATAATAAGTATGAGCCCTCGTTGAGGTTCATTATCCTGCTGAAACAAGTGGATGCTGGCCTTTTTTGAATTCTTGCATCCTTCAAATTGTTCTGGATGTTGATGTAGAATGGGAAATTCTATGTATTAAGGTCCAGCCATTTGACGGGTTTGGCGTGGCAGGGAGTTGCAAGAGAAGCCTCTTGAACAAGAACATATTATATACAACGAATAAGAGTTCATTTTGTTCAATAGGTGAAAGAGGAGGATTGATTTGTACAGTCAGAATTACCTAAAAAAGTCATAAAGATAATATTTTGATTAAGCATCAAAACAATACATCCTTAAATAAAACAAGAACCATATTTACACCATAGAGTATTTAAATAGATAAAGATAAACCAAGATGCCATGTCATAAGATTTTGATTTTACTTGCAGCTTATAAAACTCTAAAAAAAAACTGACGAAGAAAACAACCCCATGAGAGAGTTGAGCTAGATGCATAGATTTGAATCTGGCCTTTGAACCTGGTTGTATGTTGATTCAATTAGTTGTCTTTACTTAATCTGCTTCCACTCTAAAAAAAAACTGAAGAAGAAAACAACCCCATGAGAGAGTTGAGCTAGATGCATAGATTTGAATCTGGCCTTTGAACCTGGTTGTATGTTGATTCAATTAGTTGTCTTTACTTAATCTGCTTCCAGGGGATACCTTGCTCTTAAAGTAACTTTTTCCCATGTGCTCGTACTAAATGCAAATATTTTCTAGTTTTTAAAATTAGATTTGATCTATTTAGGAGAACCGGTTAGATATATAAGATTTACACCAAGGATGTGTTGGACAACAATAGTTCTTCACTAGCGGGCTCAACACTTGGGCAAACACCTCCGCACTTAGTTATTTCCTGGTGAGATTCAAATGCTTGACTTTGTGGCTGGTTTTATAAATTACCAACTTATGAAAAAACTAATCTAATAAGGATGAATACAATTTCAGCAGTATAGTTACTCTGGTGCTGGTTATCGTTTTTTTTTGGGTATTTCGAACAATGTTTGCTAGCTGTGATAATGAGTACGCATATTTGAAGCATTAACTGCAATTTCTTGTTTGCAGGCATCCGCGGTTAATATAACTGTTGGTTCTCATGTATGGATTGAGGACCCAATTTTGGCATGGACTGATGGAGAAGTCACAAGGATTGATGGTCAGGATATTCATGTGCTTACATCAAATGGAAAAAAGGTTATGGTTCATGATGTTATTTGATTTACTTAACAACCCTCTCTGTCATGTTGTTATTTAGTAGAAATCAAAGTTGCAAATATAGGAATTACTCAAACTTTTGGAGAAACATAAGATGTGGTATGGTGTGGTAGCTCACCATGAGGTCAGGAGTTTGATTCCGCTTGTGGGAATGGAAAAATATTTTATGGCCAAATGTAAAAACCTCTAAATGGAGAGCTCTACGCATTGAAAGAAATAAGTCGCCGTTGTTGGCGGTGAATACTCTTTTGGGAAAAAAAGAGGAACTCAAACTTTTGGAAGTTGAGAACTAGATTTCTCTGTGTTATTTTTTTTACTCATAGTTGTATAGTATATACATTTGCAATTTATGTATCCTTCCTTTTTTTGGTGGGACGCAAATCTCTTTGTTTTTAGAAATTTATTCTTCTCAGTTCTTCCTTTTTCTTGCTTTCTGTATATCCCTAGCTCCTTGCTCAACTTGATTGGAAAATAAGCTTGGTATCTGTTTATACAATTTTACGCATTGGATTAATTTCTCCAGAGCTCTTTCAAAACCAAAAAAAAAGCAAAGATTATGGCATTGAGCTCTCTATTTTAATAATTCTACTTTTAGACTCGGCTGACATGATTTTCCCCAAATGTACAATGTGTTTGGCATTTGAATGTTGTAACTGACAATTTGATTTCAGATGGTTGCAAACATTTCGAAGGTTTTCCCAAAGGATATGGAAGCTCCTCCTGGAGGAGTGGATGATATGACTAAGCTTTCTTATTTGCATGAACCTGGGGTTCTGCAAAACCTGGCCACTAGATATGAACTCAATGAAATATATGTAAGAGTCTCATTGTTCATTGGTGGTCTTGCAAACTTGGCTTCAAGAGCAGATCTATTGATAGTCCACTTTCTATTTTAAACGTACTGTCTTCATTTGTGTCAGACATACACCGGAAATATATTGATAGCTGTGAATCCTTTCCAAAGGTTACCTCATCTCTATGACACCAATATGATGGAACAATATAAAGGAGCAGGATTTGGGGAGCTTAGTCCTCATGTTTTTGCAATTGCAGATGTTGCATACGGGTACTTTTTTTCAATTTGTTCAAGCTATCAATCTTTAATATATGTATACACATACGTACACACAACGGTGAGATGACTGCCCTTCTCTTAGTATACGTTGCAGATGTTGCATACAGGTACTTCTGTCATTTTGTTCAAGCTATCCATCTTTGATATATGTATATGCACACATATACACAGGCAAACACACACACACACACACACAAAAATACAGTGAGATGACTGCCCTTCACTAGCATACATTCTGAGGTTTTCCGTTTCCATCAGGCAAATGCTCAATGAGGGGAAAAGCAATTCCATTTTGGTTAGTGGTGAAAGTGGTGCTGGTAAGACTGAGACAACAAAGATGCTTATGAGATATCTTGCACATTTGGGGGGCCGTTCTGGAGTTGAAGGGCGTACGGTTGAGCAACAAGTTCTAGAAGTATGATTGAACAGTTATTTTGTTGAAAGATTGAGAGATCTTGTGTAACTTGTGGTAAGATCATTAAAGGGGTATATGTTTGCATAAATTTTGCAGTCCAATCCAGTTCTTGAAGCTTTTGGGAATGCAAAAACTATCAGGAATAACAACTCAAGGTAAGAAAACTTGGCCACCTTCTTGTGGAACTATAGTTTCATCCCTACCAGTGTGCCAGCTTTTAGATACTTCTTTCGGATGTTTATTTTTAATTTTTTTTCTTTTGGGGTTGATTGTGCACATTCTTCATAAAGTTAACTGTATTGTGGCTAATTTACCCCGTGATTCCTCTATCTAGTCGTTTTGGAAAATTTGTCGAGATACAATTTGATAAAAGTGGAAGGATATCCGGTGCTGCCATACGAACTTATCTGCTGGAACGATCCCGTGTTTGTCAGATTTCAGATCCGGAAAGAAATTACCACTGCTTCTATCTTCTTTGCGCTGCACCGCTAGAGGTATTGTATTTCCGCTTTCTACTGATTGTAGTTGTGTAAGTTTCTATCCCCTGTAAGCTTATCCTTCCAAACATACAATGTCAAACACCTGTTTGCATGGTAACTGAATCATTGTATGTCTTGCAGGAGAGAGAGAAGTATAAGTTGGGAAATCCTAAATCGTTTCATTATCTTAATCAATCCAACTGTTATGAACTGGATGGAGTAAATGATGCACATGAATACGCTGAAACTAGAAGGGCCATGGATATTGTTGGAATAGGTGAAGAAGAGCAGGTGGGCTTATCTAGTCATTTTGACTGTTAACTATTCTCGTTGGCATGTATATTAAATTTCCTACTTTGTGTTATGCAATTTAGGAGGCCATTTTTAGGGTTGTGGCAGCCATTCTTCATCTGGGAAATATTGAATTTGCAAAGGGCAAGGAAATTGATTCTTCTGTTATTAAGGATGAAAAAGCAAGGTTCCATCTGAATATGACAGCTCAATTGCTCAAGTAGGTTTATTTTTCTCATGGTTCTTGCATGTCTCCGCTTGTTGCTTGTGTTGTTTTTACGTTTTTGTTACTCAAAAATTCGACATAGCAGATGTGATGCTAAAAGCTTGGAAAATGCTCTGATTGAGCGTGTAATGGTAACACCAGAGGAGGTTATCACAAGGACTCTGGATCCGGACTCGGCCATTGGTAGTAGAGATGCGCTGGCTAAGACCATATATTCTCGTTTATTCGACTGGTAATATTAGCTTAGCATACCTTTAAATTGCATTGCTTGCTTTCAAGTTTTTAACAACTTGTCTCTTTTTTTCTCAGGATCGTTGAAAAAATAAACAATTCAATTGGACAGGATCCTAAATCTCAGTCAATAATAGGAGTTCTTGATATTTATGGATTTGAAAGTTTTAAACAGAACAGGTTGGTCCTTGTTTGAAAAAGCCTCGAGTATGGAGAAACTTCAGAGGCATAACTCGTATTTTATGGTTTGTTCTATTTGTCTTGAAAATATACACAGCTTTGAGCAGTTCTGTATCAACTTTACCAATGAAAAGCTCCAGCAACATTTCAATCAGGTTAGAGCTTTCCCCTGTGTTACTGTTATCAGAAAAGTATGTGCCTCCTCCTTTGACAACTTTTCAATTCCATATTTGCAGCATGTGTTCAAAATGGAACAAGAAGATTATGAGAAGGAACAGATTAACTGGAGCTACATAGAGTTTGTTGATAATCAAGATGTTCTGGATCTGATTGAAAAGGTCTATCATAGTATGATGCATATCCTTGTTTAAATGAGGCCAAAGTTATACGTTCTAACATAGCTGTCATATTGAAATCATCTGCATTTGGACGTTTTCCCTTAATATTGTCCATGAGCTTGTCTTGTGTTGATAACCAATATGAATCCGATTGAAAAGGTCTATCATAGTATAGTGCATATCCTAGGCTTTAAATGAGGCCAAAATAATACATTGTAAACTAGATGTCATATTGTAATCATCTGCATTTGAACTTTTTCCCTTAATATTGTCCTTGAGCTTGTCTTGTGACTAAATTTGCAGAAACCTGGGGGAATCATATCACTTCTGGATGAAGCTTGGTATGTGAAGCGGTCCTTTTTCCATTTTATTGCCATATGTAAAATCGATTCTGGTTTTAGCTTTTGAATAGATATTTTTGTATCTTTTCATATGCTTGGTCATTATTGTAGCTATTTAGAGTACCTTGTCAATGAAGTCACATGTAGAATACTTTTGAGTAGAAAAGGTTCGTGATCAATTTTAAGCCTATGTATTTTAATTTGGTATGATTTTGCTATGTGCAGTATGTTTCCTAAATCAACTCATGAAACATTTGCCCAGAAGTTGTACCAAACACTTGCCAAAAACAAGCGATTCATCAAACCTAAACTTTCACGCACCAATTTTACAATATCCCACTATGCTGGAGAGGTATATATTTTCTCTAAGGTAAAGCAGAATGGCTGTTGAGCTATTTAACTTCATTGATTTGTTTCCCTATATTACAGGTTACATATATGGCAGATCTATTTTTGGATAAAAATAAGGACTATGTGATAGCAGAACATCAGGATCTTTTGACAGCCTCGAAATGTGCCTTTGTAGCAGGTTTATTTCCACCACTTCCTCAAGAATCGTCAAAGTCATCCAAATTTTCTTCTATTGGTTCACGTTTTAAGGTATTTCCTCCATACTTTAATCAAGTTGACAAGTTTTCTTGTCTGTGCAATTTGCTTTCCTTAAAGCTAAGTGGAAGAATAAGATAGGTACTGTAAACGATAAAAAAACATGAATCCTATATTTTTTCTTACCTACCATGTAATTATTCAGCTGACTGAGATGGGGGAGTTTGTGATCTTGCAAGAGCAGCAGCCTGACTAAGATGTTTAGTAAAGGGGTGGTTTTTATTTGTTTATTCATTTATTACTTTTTGGTAATTTAATATTTCATTTCGTAAATATTAGACGGTGACAAAACTCTGTACAATAAAGCAGGTAGGGCCTCCGCATGTATCCCTGCTCAGCCTATGTCTTATCAGCCTTCCCCCATGCAAATTTTATCATAAATAAACAACATTTAACAGCCTGGCTACTAATTAATGAATTTGAAGGTGGATCTCAAACATAAGAGGAGTTCTATTACCCCATTATAGTGTAAAATTTCTAGAATATAACCATTCGAAAAGATTGATTTCTCTTAGAATCCATGCGCATTGCTGCGTCTATGACAAAAAGTGAGCCAAAGCTGAAATTTTGAGGTACCGTGTTGGATTCAGCTTTTCTGGCTGATATCTAATTTATCAGCTGGGATAGCATGAATAGGATATACTGCTGTTCTTTATTAAGCGTGTCTGCAAATAGCAACTTGTGCATCATGCAGAATATATTATTGCTAGAGAAAACTATTTTCCCCGTCTTTGGATTTTTTTCTGCGAAAATTTTCTTCTGATAGAATTTTGATTTGGTTCTGGAGAAAAGTTTAGGGAGCAAGTTGGTACCTTGGGTACCTATCGATTCACTGTAATGCTAAAAACAAGGAGGAAAAAAATGGAGACATCCTTCGGTGATAATGGATTGGGTGATAATCTACAGTCAGCTATGGCACCCTCTTAGCTTACCCGTCTTGCATTTAAAAAACCATTTAGCCGACTGGAGTACGGATATTATATATTGGTTAAAGAACTGCCTAGAGAGCCCTTGCGACGTGTAATTAAATAAAAGGCTGTTTAGCAGCAAGTTATGAGAGAGAGAGAGAGAGAGAGAGAGAGAGAGAGAGAGAGAGAGAGAGAGAGAGAGATAACTCAGAACCAAAATCATGTTTAAGTCTTGAAAGTAATTATGCTATTAAGAGAAGAAGAAAAAAAGTTACTCATTTGGAAATCAATGCTATATTTGTTTTAGAAATGCAGGAATGAAACTACAGAGGTAATTTTTTTCCTCCTCAAGCAGGAAATGCATATCTCATCAGACATTCTATTTAGATCTCTTTTGTTCTGATGGTTGGAATTTTGATGAGTAGCAGTGTTTATGATTACAGCTGCAACTCCAGTCTTTGATGGAAACCTTGAGTTCTACAGAACCTCACTACATCCGTTGTGTGAAGCCAAATAATGTTCTCAAGCCTTCTATTTTTGAGAATGTGAATGTAATCCAACAATTGCGTTGTGGTGTAAGTATAATGCAGTAACCAATTCTTATGTTTGGTTGATCTTGTTCAACCTTCAATCCCTGATTAGCTCTGATAAGATATGCTCAACCTTGCTGTGATGCAGGGTGTCCTGGAGGCCATCAGGATCAGCTGTGCTGGATACCCTACTAGGCGAACTTTCGATGAGTTTCTTCTTCGATTTGGTGTCCTTGCTCCTGAAGTGTTAGACGGAAGGTAAATTCTGTCTTTTTATGTTTCTTTATGGTGTACTAATTGATGAAAGTTTTAGCACTTGCCTTATTTGTCTTCTCGGGTTTGGTTATATAAATCAAACAGCTATGACGACAAGGTGGCTTGCCAAATGATTTTGGACAAAATGGGATTAAAAGGCTATCAGGTGAAGTGATTACTCTCTCTCTCTCTCTCTCTCTCTCTCTCTCTCTCTCTCTCCACAAAACTGAACAACTTTTCTGTGTTAACTTTCTGATGAAACTTGGTCTTCCTGATTACTTGAAGCAAGTTCTATAGTCGTTTTGGGGGTATACCAGTATATCCTAAAAATGTCACTGTTCTTGTGGTCTATTAACGTTTAGAACTCTGTTTTGTCTTCATGAATGGCACAACCTGCTACTCTCATATGTTCTTTGGACAATAGTCTCTTGGAATTGCATATTATAATGGCTACCACTATGTATATTTTCATCTATGTATGAAATTTTGCTTACAAAAAAAAGGAATAAAGTTTACATAATCAGTCTACTGGCATGCGTTTTCTGACTAAGGTGATATCCTTGGTGTTTCAGCTAGGCAAGACGAAAGTCTTCTTGCGAGCTGGTCAAATGGCTGAGCTGGATGCTAGGAGGGCAGAGGTTCTTGGAAATGCAGCTCGAATAATTCAAAGACAGATAAGAACATATATTGCTCGAAAGGATTTTGTCTTGTTGCGTCAGGCAGCCATTCGGTTGCAATCATGCTGGCGAGGTATTGTCATCTGGTTGCTTTTGACATTCTTTCTGTCTATTGCATGTTGGCAATGATTTGCATTTCAAAGTTGAGGGCAAGAAATGTTCCATTGGCTGTTATTGCTTTCTTTGAGATTTAGATTCTTCTTTGTTCTAGTGGAGGTGTGATTGACGGTCTTGCACTACTTGTTATGAATTTTTCTTAACTGTTTCATGTGGTCTTTTAAAACATGCAGCTGACAGTAACTCTTTAATTACGCATCTCCTTGTGTTTGCATTTGTTAGCTATGCTGGCTTGCACCATATATGAACAATTACGGCGTGAAGCAGCTGCTCTCAAGATACAGAAAAATTTTCGACGTTCCATGGACAGGAAATCCTACTCAGCTTTGCTTGATTCTGCCATTTCACTACAGACGGGTATGAGAGCAATGGTTGCCCGTGATGAGTACAGATACCGTAAACAAACAAAGGCCGCCATCAAAATCCAGGTGCAGTTTAATTATTTTCCAGTCATTTTGCACCTGTTAAAGAAGAAGTAAACAAGGGAATTGTTAAATTACCATCTCATCTAAAATAAACTTGTAGAGAGAATAACAATTTATACACTTAACACAGCCATGGACTTGTAACACATGCATGACAGTAGTATCAGGCAGTATGAAGATCATTAGGGTAGCAGTAACCTTAATTTTCTTAAAGTGAGGCAGCAGGATTTGAACCCTGGACTTCCCGGTCCCGGTGATTTGATACCATGTTTGATTATCACATCATTCAAAAGTTTAATACCATCTCATCTAAAAGGTTAAGCATGTAGAAAGAATAGTAATTTATACACTTCGCAGGATTAAGTTATTTATTGAAAAGTTTATGATGAGAGCGTGATTGCAGGCTCATGTGCGTTGCCATAGTGCGCGTTCTCACTACAGAAGTCTTCAAAGAGCTGCTATCATTACACAATGTGGTTGGAGAAGGCGTGTTGCTCGAAGGGAACTTCGTGAGCTTAAGATGGTTAGAATTTATATCGGATGATTTTATCAGGTTTCACCTGCTGGTGAAACGTTGTGTTCTTGGATTTTGCTAATTTCTAAACCCATGCAGGCTGCAAGAGAAACGGGTGCTCTCAAAGAAGCCAAAGACAAGTTGGAGAAGAAAGTGGAAGAACTTACTTGGCGATTGCAATTGGAAAAGAGAATTCGGGTATCTGCTTAGTGTTATTGTTTGATGACTAGTTGAACAGAATTTTGCTCTTTTTCGGATGATGACTCCATTTGTTTACTCGCAGAGTGAATTGGAAGAGACAAAGGCCAAGGAAACTGCGAACTTGCAGGAGGCTTTGAATGCAATGCAAAAACAATTAGAAGAAGCAAACATGCAAGTAGTTCAAGAGCGAGAGGCTGCACAAAAGGCAATTGAAGATGCTACTCCTGTCATTAAGGAGACTCCAGTTATTGTTCAAGACATGAAGAAGGTTGAAGAATTAACAGCAGATATTGAATCTCTTAAGGTATGGTGATAGTACCTCTAGTCTGAGGGAAGTGTCCTATAGTTCATTGAACTGGTTGATATTAACGCTTGAATTGATCGTCATGTGGCATTATATAGTTGGTTTTCTCCAAAGAGTTGCTCCTGATTCATCATCTAATTAATGCTTGAAATCAATAGAGCTTTAAAGCCAAGGGAAATTTTTAACCTTTAGGCCCTTCTGTAATGATAATGTGCTGAGTTTGCCGAATACAACTTCGAGAGTGGAAACAAGGGATTTCATCCTCCTTGAGGGGTGGGAAAGTGTGGAGTTTTAAGCCGTGTTGTTGAACATATAGTTTTGGGGTTTTGGGGG
>AP025044.1:5463965-5577112 GCA_036186865.1 Eustoma russellianum
GGGGGGGAATGTGCAAAATTAGGTACAATATGGTTTGTTTGTTGGTAGGTTAGATCTCTTTTAAGCACTGTGGAATATTACTACTCTTTGCAGGTGGCCAAAATCAATTAACATGATCTGCATTCTGTAGGGGCCCTCTGCCAATCGTCATTTGACAAATCTGTCCTTGCTGACATTATTTGTCAAATCGTCATTTGACAAATCTGTCATTGCCAATCTGTCCTTTCTGTAGGAGCCCTCTGGCAATTTCTTTTGTATTTTTGTTATTGTTAAAGAACTTTTATCTATGACGGACCATATCTTGATCAATCCTCCATTCCCCCATCCGAAAAATAAGAAATAAAAATAAAAATAAAAGAAAAATAAAAACTTGTGGGCTGCATCCATGTCTATGTATCCTAAAGTCCACGTCAGTGTTTGTTTACTCATCATGTTGATTATGTTTGTTCATGAACCTTCTTTGACATTTCTATGTCGTAACGGTGCATATTGTTAACCCAAGACAATTAATATCTACTTCTATGATCTATTTGGGTAGGCCGCACTTCTTTCAGAAAAACAGGTTGCAGATGAGGCAAAAATTGCTTGCACAGATGCCGAATCCAGAAATGCAGAGTTGGTGAAAAAACTTGAAGATGCAGAAAGGAGGATAAATCAGTTGCAGGAATCTATGCAGAGGTACCTATATCTTTGGAATGGGTTCATTACATTGTCTCTAAGTATGATAGGAAAACTTGTGATGGAAGCAAAAAGAACTCATGTGCCTTAACTTGGTGAAAGTACATAAATAGCTGAATCCAAGAGTAGCAAATGATATTACATATAATCCTATCTTGTTGTGTACTTTGGCATTTTCCATCTAGTAGAAGGACATCAACCATCTTTTATCCTGTGGATCAAATTGATGGTTTGATTTCGAAAAACAACCCACCTGCCCAAAAAAAGGCCTTCGTTCCCCCCCCCCCCCCCCCCCCCCCCCCAAAAAAAAAAAAAAAAAAAAAAAAAGAAGTTTTCCAGCTGAAACCCAAAAGGACAGGCTGGCGCAGGGCAGGATTAGGCTCCAACTCCCCGTGAGACTGTATGAAAGTCTTCTCTTTGTCTCATGTGCTTCTCTATTTATCCTTCCCCCATCTGCTTTTCACTCCGGAGAGAGTGGAGGAGGTGGGGGATAATATTAATGGCTGTTTTTCATGTTTTTCGTTTTTTTGTTTGCCGCCCACAGGATTGAAGAGAATCTTGCAAATAAAGAATCTGAGAATCAAATACTTCGTCAACAGGCATTGACCATGTCGCCCACTGGAAAAGCCATGTCTGCGCGACCAAGGACAACTATCATTCAGGTAATACTTGTTGTCTTTGTTATTCAGCATTCTGATAGTCTTCATTTGAAGAATAACAAGGCGTAGATGGATATACAGAGAACTCCAGATAATGGTAGTGTTCTGAATGGAGGAGAAGCCAATCATGCTCTGGTAAGAATACATCTAGTATAAATTTTTTTGAGAGCAATGAACTCAGAGAATGCTGTTTCTTACGGTGTATTCCTTGTGGTAGGAGACAACTCCTGTTGTAGCAACTCCAAAGGAGCCTGAATCAGAGGAAAAACCACAGAAGTCTCTTAACGAAAAGCAGCAAGTGAGTTCCTTTTTACTAAACATCAATCAGGTGTTGCACATCATTTTTACTTAGTTCTTGAACCTGATTTGTTTTGTTTGATCAATCTGCTTTCTTTCAGGAGTATCAGGACTTGCTGATCAAGTGTATTTCACAAGATTTGGGTTTTACTGGCGGCAAACCAGTGGCAGCTTGCATAATATATAAATGCCTGCTTCAATGGAGGTCTTTTGAAGTCGAAAGAACTAGTGTATTTGACAGAATCATTCAGACAATAGCCTCTGCAGTAGAGGTACATCGTGTCTTGTTGTCGATGGCCCAGTCTCTATACAGCTCTAATTTGAACAAATGTTCAACTGCGGTGTACCGAACATCGTGTTCGTGGCTCTTGCAGATATATTAGAAGTTTTCATGAAAAGTAGAGAAATATTAATTTATCAACTTGTTATCCTGTAGGTTGCCGACAGAAATGATGTCTTAGCCTACTGGTTGTGTAATGCGTCCACATTATTAATGCTGCTCCAGCACACACTCAAAGCCAGTGGGGCAGCTAGCTATACTCCACAAAGACGGAGAACGTCATCAGCTTCACTCTTCGGAAGAATGTCCCAAGTATGTCTCTTCTATTTACTCTAATTTGGCTTGTCTTTTGCCTGACAGGCGACGGCTGGGGTTTCATTTGCAGATGCAAAAACTTTTGGTGATCTGCTTGTAGTTTATGTTGAAATAGGCTCGCTTTTACTCTAATTTAGATAAAGTAGGGAATGAGCATGTCAAATAGGATGATCTGGGTAGGGAAGATAATGAGACTGATGTTTATTTTTGTTAACTGTGGTGAAGAGTGGAACAGAACCGGTAAGCCTCTTAATTGATGTAGCTAGTAGGTTATTTAATTTCTTTGCAATGGCATTATACGCTTTACGGGAATTCATATGAAGTTTTAGCCGATGCAATAGTTGAAAGACTTGAATCAAAAAGTTGCGGTTGCGGGATCTAGCAAAAAAATTTAAAACTTCATGAACAAATAAAAGATTAAAAGCTCAGATGAACCCATTATATGAATTAGCCTCCATGCTGTTCCTCAACCAACTAGGTATTTATTGTCGCTTTCAAAACTGCCCAATTTGGTTCTTAATTCAAAACTACATGCAGGGATTGCGAGGGTCTCCACAAAGCGCTGGGATCTCATTTCTGAATGGCCGGGTACTCGGTAGATTGGATGATTTACGTCAGGTTGAGGCCAAGTATCCTGCTTTGCTGTTTAAGCAACAGCTGACTGCTTTCCTGGAGAAGATCTATGGAATGATCAGAGACAATCTGAAGAAAGAGATCTCCCCGTTGCTTGGATTGTGCATACAGGTATTGTCAGCACTTTTATCTCAAGCAAATTTAAGATTTGGTTATTGAGTAAATCTTAGTAGTTACTAAACTGGGAAAAATTATAGTTGGGGCTTTACTTGTGTAGAAATAAACAATAAAATCCACATGTAATACACACAAATATGTTTACACTGTATGCCTATACATAGACAGATAGTATGCACATTTACATACTTGTATACATCACTATTTCAGTGATGGATGACATTATAACAGTTAGAGAGGAATATGACTATTATAGAATCTAGCTGTTGGAATTTAGCCGTTAGAGACCAGTTTAGCATAACATCTATATAAGAGGATCCTTTTGTAACTCTAACGATTATTTGAATATACATTTTACTTTCTCAACTCTTTCTATATGGTATCAAACTTTTATCATAACAAAGCCGTATTTTTCAAATCATGGCTTCATATCCTGTTGAAATCAGTGAGCAGAAGCAACTTCCATCCTTGAACAACCTTCAAGGGCAGGATCTAATGCTTCTACTTATTCTTTTCATGAAGCTCCTATCATGATTACAAATCACAGACTGACTGGAAATAATTATTTGTCATGGTCTAGGGCAGTTGAGATGTTTATCACTGGTAGAAACAAGGAAGGCTATCTCTTTGGAGATATTATTCATGCCACTACAGACCCAAAATTCAGGGTATGAAAATCTGAAAACAGTGGGATAATGTCTTGGCTGATTAGATCACTGACTTCTGATATAGGTGGCAATTTTATCCTTTATGCCACAGCAGCTGAAATATGGTCAGTTGTCAAAAAATGTATTCCAAAAAAGGTTATACATCGGAATTATATGAACTTGAAGCACTACTTCAAGAGATAAACAGAGCCAAAGAAATGTATTCCAAAAAAGGTCACACATCGGAATTATATGAACTTGAAGCACTGCTTCAAGAGATAAACTGAGAGATATGCATGTGAATAAGTAATATACCCAGCTGACTAGAATCTGACAACATATTGATATCTTTAAAATACATCATCGAAACTGTCAAGCTGATGACCAGCTTTATAAGAACATACCTGAGACCAAAATAGTCTTCAAATTTCTTACAGGACTTCATAAGAACTTTAATGCTGTGAGAAGCAAGATTCTTGACACAAAACATTTACCAAGTCTTAAAACTGCATTTTCTGAAATAAGACATGAAAAAAGTAGGATAAAACTCATAATGGAGAGCTTACTTATTACTGGAAGGGTCAGCCTTCTAATTGATAAAGGTTCTAGTAGTGACACATCGTATGTTCAATTAGCCCCTTCGATTGATGCTCAAGCATATGCATTTGTAACCAGGAGAACAGGACCACCTGGACAATTTGATCACAGTAGACCATTTTGCATATAATGTAAAAAGTCAGGACAAATATGTGAATGTTGGAAGCTATATGAAAAACAAGGAGAAGAAAGGCCACCAAGACCAACCAACAATCCTTGGAAACTTGCAAAAGCTCATGTTGCTAATTCAGTCAGGAGTTATAGCAAACATGGACAAGAACATGGGAATTCAACCTTACCAACCCAAAGTCAAATTGAAGCTTTGTTTCACTTGCTTAGCCAACAGCAAAGTGTTGCTCATCACGCACCAATACAGGCTACAATAGTCAATGCAGGTAACATGCAAAACAGTAAGTTTCTTTTATGGATAATTGATTCAGGGGCATCAGATCATCTGACACAAGAAAGATATCCTACTCTGCTATAAAATGCTTACTAGTCCTAAGTTTGTTAAAATATCAAATGAAGTGTGTATACAAGTCAAATTATCTGATAAGCTATTTTTATATAATGTGTTACACGTACCTGTTTAAGTTTCAATTTGATATCAGTAGAAAAAGTAAGACAAGATATTAACTATTTTGCATGGTTCTCACCTTCTGAGTGTTATTTTCAAAAGAGAACTATGTTGAATATGATTGTCAGTGCTAAGAATCTAAAGGACTCTTCACCTTACAGTTGAAGAGCAAGGACAAGTTAGGAAAAATGATAGTGTCTAGAGTTTATTCATGTAGCAGTGGAAGGTCTTGCAGTGATCAAATTTTGCTACGGCATAAAAGATTGGCATACCTCAATTTTGTGTACTTAAAAAGGCTTATGGCAGCATTATTTATAAAAGTTGATTCAAAATATCTTCATTGTGAAGTTTGTGTTTTAGCCAAACATACTTGAACTAGCTATCCTGCTAAAGTTTATAAGTCAACTCAACCTTTTAATTTGGTGCATTCATATATTTGATGACCTTCTAAGATTACCAATATTAATGGAACAAGATGGTTTGTTACATTTGTTGATGATCATATAAGAGTAACTTGGGTACACAATGAAATATGTCAGAAGTGAGGCAAATCTTAGAAACTATGTCAATTTAGTTAAACATCAGTGTGGAGTTACAATTAAGAGCCTCAGGTCTGATGATGGGGCAGAATACTTAGATAAATTAGTCGAAGAATTTATGAATGAGCAAACTTCATGTACATATACACCACAACAGCATGGAGTAGTTGAGACATTTTTTGGAAGTCATAAGAACAATAATATTTTCTATGAATGTTCTAAGCTTTATTGGGGAGAGGTGGTCTTAACTGCCACTTAATCAACAAAATGCCATCTAGAGTGATATTTTATGGAACTCCTAAACAGACTTTATTAGAATACTTTCCAAATACTAATTTACTTTCTCTATTATCATTTAAATTGTTTGGGTGTATTGCATATGTTCATATACAGTCTCACCTTAGAAGTAAACTGAATCTATAGATTAAATAAGTAAAATTTTCTTGGTTATTTATGCAGTCAAAAAGGATATAACTATTATTGTCCTACTGTTAGAAAGATGTTTGTAATTTTAGATGTTAAATTGGATGAAGAACATGTTTATTATCCAAAGTTTTCTAAGTCAGAAAATTTTGCATCTACACATGATAGTTTCTGGAGTATAATAGATATTGTAAGATCAACATCATTAGGAAATGATACTCAGATAGAGGAACATAGGGAGATAACTGAGAAAATCTATCAATGATGAATTTACTTATAACGAGAGTTTATACTAGAAAAACACATAAGCAGATAATGTTCAACAAACCACAGACACAGAGCCCTTTTATGAGCTAGAACTTGCTTTAAATAACATGCCTATTATACTTAGAAAGGGTGTGGGAGAATGTAATAAGCATCCTTTATACAACTTTTTATCATATGCCCTACTGAGTCCAAACTTTAAAGCTTTCTCTAGTTTTTTTTAGATAGTCAAATTATTATCTAAAACTAAGCAGGAGACACTCAGTATGCCACATTGGAAGTCAGTAAACGAAGAAATTGAAGCACTGCTTAAAAATGAAACATGGAAGCTAATACCTATTATGAAAGAAATCAAACCAGTAGGCTGCGGATGAGTATTTTCTATTAAGTATAACACTGATGGAACAGTAAACATGTTTAAGGCAAGATTAGTTTTAAAAAGATTTAGTCAAACATATGGGATTGACTACTTAGAAACGTTTGCATTTGTAGCAAAATTAAACATTGTAAGGATTATTTTTCACTAGGTGTTAACTTGGACTAGGAGATATCAATTAGATGTCAAGAATGCCTTTCTAAATAGTCCTGCATGAAGAAGTTTTTATGGATATCACACCTGGTTTTAGTAATTATACAAATAAAAACATAACCAGAAAACTAATATGATCTTAAACAATCTCCTAGAACTTGGTTTAGGAAATTTACAGAAGTTGTTAGAAAACATGGTTTAAAGCAGAGTCAAAGTGATCACACTGTATTTACTAAAACTACTGAGACGGATAGACTTTTTGTTCTTATTGTATCTGTTGATGATATTATTCTTATTGAAAATGATATACATGGTATAAAACTAATTAAGGAACAATGATCTAAGGAATTTGAGATTAAAAATTAGGTAGACTAAGGTACTTTCTGGGCATGAAAGTTGGGGGAACCAAGGATGGCATGAGCATATCACAAAGATTATATATTATGGATCTACTTCAGGAAACATAAATCCTTGGGTGTAAGCCTGTCCTTACACCTATAGAACCAAGCCATAAACCTAAGGAGTTATGGGGTAAAACACCCACAGACATTTTAGTTATCAAAGTTTATTAGGAAAATTGATCTATCTATCACATACTAGGCCTGATATATGCTATGCAGTCAGTTTTTTAAGTTAATTTATGCATTATCATACTAATTAAAACCTAAAGGCTGTTTTGAGAATTTTCAGGTACCTGAAGGCAGCACCAGGACAGATCTTGTACTTTAAAAAAAATGAAAACTTAGGCATTCAAGTATTCAGAGATACTGACTGAGTTGGATCAAAGGTTGATATGAGGTCAACTACAAGCTATGGATCTAATTTTGCAAAAACTTAGTTACTTGAAGATGCAAGAAGCAACCAATGGTGGCTAGACGCTGTGCAGATGCAGAACTCAAGGCATTGTCACTTGGCTTATGTGGGGGCGGGGGGGGGGGGGACTGTGGCTGAAATGAGTTATGGAAGAATTGGGACAAATGGTTTGCCTCCCAATTAGGGTATACTGTGATTATGTCTCAGTAGTATGACAAAGAATCCAGTTCAGCTTGATAAGTCAAAGTATGTTGAATTAGATAGACACTTCATAAGAGAGGAGATTGAAGCCAGAATCATCAGTATAAAACATGTCTCCTCAAAGAATCAAATAGCAGACATCTTAACCAAACCAGTCTATGCAAGGGTGTTCCAGAATGTTGTAGTCAAGCTTGGTTGTATAAACATATACATCAACCTTGAAGGAGAGTGTAGAAATAAACAATAAAATACACATGTAAATACACACAAATGCGTATGCATTGTATACATATGCACAGACATATAATATACATATTTATATAATTGTATGCATCACTATTTCATTGATGGGATCACATTATAACCGTTAGAGAGGAATATGACTGCTACAGAATCTAGCTATTGGAATTTAGACGTTGGAGGCCAGTTTAGCATAACCTCTATATAAGAGGATCCTTTTGTAACTCAAACGATTACTTGAATGTACATTAGTTTTTCAACTCTTTTTATACTTTGCACATTCATTATTACCCTATGTCAATTACTTTTTATTTTATTGGTCCATAAGTGCCTAATAGTTACTACTCATCAACCACTATGAAACTTGTCCTTGTCTCATCTAGGCTGAGACAATTGCGCATTGCATCCACTAGCCTGCAGTGGTTGAATTTTTAATCGTCACATGATAAGGAATCTAAAAGTAATCTGTAAAGCTGAACAAATGGGCACTTTCTTTAATTCATCCTGGTGCTACTTGCAGATCTGTAGCCTGTGCGGTGGCAATAACCTTATAAATGGATTTATCGTCATTGGTCATGACATTCGTGATTGAAGATTCGTGACCTCTTTTCTTCAGATTGTTTATTTAATTTTTTTTAACAATAAATGCATTCTTTAGCTCTTTTTATTGGTTCCTTTTTGCCCTTATGGAAGAATTGACATATCAATTCCTCATTTTGCTTTTTCCCAGTACAAAAGTAGTGTCGTCTGACTCGAATGATACTCTCTCTGAATTCCACAGGCTCCTAGGACATCTCGTGCTAGTTTAGTGAAAGGGCGATCTCAAGCAAATGCTGTTGCTCAACAAACTCTGATTGCTCATTGGCAAAGCATCGTGAAAAGCCTGAACAATTATTTGAAAACCATGAAAGCAAACTACGTGAGTCCCAGAATATCGTTAAACAGGAAAATGTGTTCGCCTCTTTTTTCGTTTTAGCATATTGTTTATCCCTTTTCTGCATCGCAGATTCCCCCGTTCCTAGTCCGCAAAGTCTTCACTCAGATATTTTCATTTATCAATGTGCAACTTTTCAACAGGCAAGTCCTTTCCATATGAACTGTTGTCTTGGATGTTTGATTTTGTTTGTCCTGTAACTCATCATTATTTCAATTCCTGTGCACATTGCAGTCTCCTACTGAGGCGTGAGTGTTGCTCATTTAGCAACGGAGAGTATGTGAAATCTGGGTTGGCTGAATTGGAGCAATGGTGTTGCTTTGCAACTGAAGAAGTAAGAATTATTCGATGCTATTGTTGCTGATCGATGCCAAGTTTTAATTTCTAAATGTCTTATCCACTGATATTCAGTACGTGGGCTCAGCTTGGGGTGAGTTGAAGCACATCAGACAGGCAGTTGGATTTCTGGTAAGGACTATACCAGGTTTAATCAGTTGTATGGTGATGTTGTCTAAATTCTTTCAAAAATTTCCGCAGGTTATTCATCAGAAACCCAAAAAGACGTTGCACGAAATTACAAATGAACTTTGTCCTGTGAGAAATCTCTGTTCTCCTATATGTTCTTGTTCTTTTTTGCTTTATCTGAACTCTCTTCCTCTGCCCAACCGAAATTTGCTTTCTTCGATTGTAAGTGAATCTTCTCTTTTAATGGGTATTAGGTTCTTAGCGTACAGCAGCTATACAGGATCAGTACTATGTACTGGGATGACAAGTATGGCACCCACAGTGTCTCTTCCGATGTAAGAGAGTTCTTATTCTTGACGTGTGCCTTATTCTTTCCCAACACAGATTTTCTGTGCCCTAATTTTGGTTATACTGCTGCCCTTTTATCTGCTTATTACAGGTTATTTCAAGCATGAGAGTTATGATGACCGAGGACTCCAATAACGCGGTTAGCAGTTCCTTTTTGTTGGATGATGATTCAAGGTAACTAATACATCATCTTGACGGAATGATCCATGTTGGCTTTTGGGGTCAGTTAATATAGGATCTTTTTTCAGAGTTATGATTGTTGAGACATGTAATAAACCATACCCTATCATTTGGAAGGATGTATAATCCTTATTCTCAAGTATAGCATCTAAATGGTTGAGCAGTGAACCCTCATATATTGAAGAAAGGAAATCCTAAGTTCAGGACGTGCATATATTCTGTTTAGACATGTCTAAGTATTATGAAGCTTTGCTTAATCGGCTTGTATGGATCTTTTTCGCCTATATGACTTCCTTATTTGCAGGTATATCTAATCCTGTTTCCATGAATATCTGACCAATGTTAATTGTATGCTGGTGCAGCATCCCGTTTTCGGTAGACGAAATCTCCAAGTCAATGCCAACAGTTGATGTATCCAACATTGATCCTCCCCCATTAATTCGCGAAAACTCTGGATTCGCGTTCTTTTATCAACGGTCAGAATGATTATGAAGTTTATGGAGTCAAATGTGCATAGTTCAGCCTCCTCTCGAGGTAAATTAGAGTCACCACACATGTAGGAAACTTGTGCATAGAGTTGTCTTTTGCCTTTTATATTTTTTCTATTGGCTCATTAGCCAGGACAACACTGTGACGTCCTGAGCATTTATTCTTTTTCGCCCTTGCGCATTTTGAACGCGAGTGGCATTGTTTGGGAGCCGTGGGGCACCCTAGTTTGATGGCACGTAGGTATAGGATAGGGGTCAAAGCATTGGGGCTTTTTATTGTTGTTTGCTGGGTATTTTTGTGTAAATGGAAAAGCATATTTTAGGTTTATATTTATTGTAGTGCATTATTAGAGACTTAGAGTGCAGTTTTATTAATTAAAAAAAAAAGAGTGCAGTTTTATTTTATGCTTCCTACACATTGGGCAAGCAGGAAGAACCTTCCCAACCCTCCCTCTTATTCTCTCTCTCTCTCTCTCTGGTTTTCTGCAAAGGTGTTTTCTTCTTTCCACTCGTTTTACATTGCTGAACTGCAGTTTCATGGCAGGAAAAGGAAATGATTAGGGGAAAAAATAAGGGGAAAACTAATTAAAATATTTGTTCCGGGCTGTCTTGTTGTTCCTTTTGTCTAGGTAATACAACAAATGCCTATGGAGCAGACTCCTTAACAGCAACATTATTTGATTATCTTAGAGGTTCCTGCCTATTGCAAGGTTATTATCTTAGAGGTTCCTGCCTATTGCAAGGTTGGGGGTCGGAGGTACGCAACCATACTCATGTGTTAAAAACACACAGAGGTTGTTTCCTGATGACACATAATGAAAATTGTGTCAATCTGTGTCGATCAGCTGCTATTTCACAATATAAAAAACGCAGTCAATTTAGTTAGTCATTTTGTTTTATTCTATCATATTCCGAAGTGTCCTTAAGGAACAGTTTAATCTATTTTCTTCATTGAGGCTTGGTAAGCGATTAGTTGTCTCCATCAGACATCCCGAGAGTTCAAAATCAGAGGTTCGAGTGTCTTAACTGCATAACTTAAAGAGGTTTGGATTTATCGGAAGAGGACCATGGCATATGTGGGTATTTTCGATTTTGGTTAGGTTTTGGTTCTAGTTAAGTTTTTTCTTTTTGGATTTGGATGTGAACCAGAACAGGGATGCCTACTTTGGGTTGAACGTTCCCCTCTAAGTTTCAAAATTTAATATTTCATGCAATACTAAACTAAGGATACACTAATAACATATGCATGGATGTCCAGTATGTCTTTTGTATTGTCAGTCTTTTAGTATGAAACCTACAGTTTGTGTAGCACTATATGAATATGACTGGTCAATTTGTCACAAACTATGAAACCGAGCTTTACTAATTTGTTTTGCAATTCATTTTGGTTTCTCGTAAAAAAAAATTTTGAAAGAATCAAATTCATCTATTCTTGTGGTAGGGAAGAGTGACTGTTATTTTCTTCTTCTTTTTTCCTTTTTCTTTTCTTATGGCGTTAAGGATAAAATTCATAGAATAACAATGTTTTGCTTAGAGCTATGAGTATTTTAGTCTGTTCAAATAAAAAGCCTATAAATTTAAATGAACTGTGATAATTGATGATGGATCACTATAAGAATAAGAATACATTGCTTTATAAGTTAATAAGCGTTTTAAAATATGCGTCAAACAAAATAAGGGGAATAACAACAAAGACAAAAGGGCAAGGGGCCCCGAAGAAGGATCGGGCACAACAGATTAAATTTTAAAATCCGGCATGCGCTCCTGGACGAAGGAGGGAAGTCACATTTTAAAATAGAATGACAAAGCTGAGGAGCAATCCATTCTATTACCACTTTTTTCTAACCCAAACATATGGAAGGTGATAGTTATTCATTCCGAGGAGTATATCTCAATGGTCACACCTGTAGTATATTAAAGGAGAGATCATACTTCGTTACAATGACGAAAGTTCGATTCCGACTAGCTCCTATACAAGTGGATAACAAGTATAGTTATAACGCACTATAGACTCTGTCACGAGTCTTTAATAATTGAAACATATCTTCCGATTAACATCTGACATGTATCAAGAAATCTTTATACACCTAAGACGGGTTTGACTGTGTTAAAGCCGAGCCGCGCCGAGGCTGAAGTGCAGACCTGAAGTGCAGAAGTGCTGAGGCTGAACTGCAGACCTGTAGTGCAGACCTGAGCTGCCGAATCGGACCTGCCAAGGCCGAACAACAGTGGTCAGTCTCGGCTATTGGATAAAGATCGCAGAAGATTCGTTTGAAAATCTGATTCCATCCTTATACCATAAATGTCTATATTTATCTCATTATGCTTTTGATTCGTATTAGTTGATTGGATAGATATTTGATTTGATTAGATTAGATTTAATGGTGATTAGATTAGATTGCGTTTATCTTTCCATTTGTAAATCTATAAATTCTATGATAATGGAATGGAGAAAGGGCAGATTTGAAGTGCCAAATCGTTGTTCTTTACATGGTATCAGAGCGAGGTTGATCTCCTCTGATTGAACGATAAGGCACTTCTTCTCACTATGGCTGCGGAATCATCGTCTCGGCCTTTTCTTCCTTCCACTTCTCAAACCAAGAAAATTGTATCCCCATATGATCTCCATTCTGGGGATCATCCGGGTCTCCTAATTACTCCAGTACAATTGACTGGCTGAACTACGAAGAATGAGTACGGGCAATCCGAAGCTCTCTCCTTGCCCGCAGGAAGTTCGGCTTCCTCGATGGCTCTATTCAACGACCTGCAGAGGGCTCCCCCAACTTGGATGATTAGGAGCCAGTTAACTCTATGATCGTAGCCTGGATACTAAAAATTGTAGAACCAGGCCTTCGTTCTACTATCTCCTATGCTGGGCAAAGGAGCTGTGGAATGATGTGAAGCAGCATTTTGCTGTGATGAATGCACCGAGGGTCCAACAGTTGAAGAAAGCCCTCGCAAATTGCAAACAGAATGGTGACTCCGTAATGGCTTATTACGAAAATTTTAAGAAAATTTGGGACGAACTGAAGGACTATGACGATGTTCCAAGTTGTTCATGTGTCTCGTGCACATGTAATCTTCGGAAGATTCTGGTTCAACGAAAAGAGGCGGATAAGATCCACCAGTTTCTTATGGGATTGGAGGATTCAACATATCGAATGGTGTGTTCCTCCATAATGAATCAGGATCCTCTCCCTTCGTTGAGTCGTGTTTACCATATGGTAGTACAGGAAGAGAGCCTTGGATCAATGGTGAACGTGGAAGACCGTCCTCCTCCGGCGAGATTTGCAGTGTCTGTCGCTGCAACACAGGGAAGTGACCATAGGTCGGCCAAAGCTGATGTGACATGCTCTCATTGCCGCAAGAAAGGACACGAAGTCCGTGCATGCTTCCAGTTGGTGGGGTATCCGGACTGGTGGGGAGATCGTCCGAAAACATCTTCTCGTGTCAAACAAACAACGGGTGGTGGCAGCTCTGCTCGAAACAAACAGTCAGCGGCATCAGTCAATATAGCGCCTACGGGTAAGTCGGCCTCGGCCTCGGACCTTCCTGCTGGACTGTCAGAAGAAGATATGAAGTCTGTCCTCCAGGCTCTCAATGCATGTAGACAAGTGCCCTCTGAAAGGCTGAGTGGTAAGTCACCACATTCCACCTGGATAATTGACTCTGGAGCTTCTCACCATATGGCTGGTAATGTCTCCCTTTTACAAAATTCTGTGACAACTATTCCACGTGATGTACGACTGCCCAATGGGACTCAAACGCAAGCCGTACAGGAAGGGACAATATACATTACTCCTCATCTCATACTTGACAAAGTGTTGTTTGTGCCCCACCTGACATGCAATTTGTTATCAGTATCTCAATTGTTGAATAAAAGTGAGTATGTCATTGAGTTTACTAAAGATAGTTGCGTGATACAGGACCGACATTCACAGATGAAGATTGGAGTGGCGGAGCTGACTGATGGGCTATACTTACTGAAGGGTCATTCTGCCGAGCTGAACAGCTTCCTCGGCTCATCTCCTGCCGAGCTGAACCTCTCTGTGAAAGCGAAGAAAGACTGGATGCTGTGGCATAATCAACTAGGTCATCCGTCTAGTAGTGTTTTGCAATTGCTATGTAATAATGATGTTTGTCACAATAAGAATTTAAATATATCGTGTGAAGTTTGTTTCTGAGCAAAGCAAATAAAAAGACCATTTGAATTAAGTAAGACCTTAGCTGAGCAATGTTTTGACTTGGTTCATTGTGACTTGTGGGGACCTTATCGAGAGAAGACGTTATGTGGAGCATCTTATTTTCTGACCTTTGTTGATGATCGATCGAGAGCGGTGTGGGTCTATCTTTTATCAACCAAAGACCGTGTTGCCTCGATTGTGCAACAGTTCTTTGCGCTAATCAAAACACAATTCGAACGGCAGATTAAGGTGTTCCGTAGAGATAATGGGTCAAAATTTTCTTCACTTCAGGGTTTCTTCGCCGAACATGGCGTCCTTCATTAGACCTCCATCCGCTACACTCCGCAACAAAATAGTCGAGTCGAACGCAAACATCGTCATATTCTGAATGTTGCTCGAGCGTTGCGCTTCCAAGCTCATCTGCCGATCTCCTTCTAGGGTGAATGCGTATTGCCCTCTTCTTACCTTATCAACCGAACTCCTACACCTCTGCTTGGAGAGAAAACGCCCTATGAGGTACTGTTTGGCCGACCCTCCACATACACACATCTCCGAGTGTTTGGAAGTTTATGCATGTCCACAATGATCAGCGGAGAGGTGATAAATTTCAGAGCCGAAGCCGTAAATGTGTCTTCATTGGGTATCCAATTGGACAGAATGTATGACCTTGACACCCGCGAGCGCTTTGTTACATGCAACGCTACTTTTGTTGAAACTGAGTTTCCCTTTGCTGATCTTACATCAGCCAAATTACCTTCTACTTCGGCCGAGCTGCAATTCACATTGGCCTCTGTCCCATTGACCACTGACAACTCTGCTGATATTTGTGCTCCGCCAGAACTGCCTATGCAGATAACCACACCAGAGGCGATTCCTGATGAACAAGCCGAGGTGACCCCTCAGCCAACAACTCCGATACTTGGTCGTGGTCATCATCTGAAAAAACCCCCAGCTTGGCTTGCAAATTATGAGGTCAATTCAGCTAAGTATAGCCCCTCGGCCACCTCCGACAAGTCATTCTCTCATCCAAGTATGCCTTACTCTATCCATAATTATCTTTGTCCTCGCAGATTCTCTGCAGCCCATCGCGTGTTCCTTGCAGCCATTACCTTGAGTGCTGAGCCACAGTCCTATGCTCAGGTTGTCAAAGATCCGCGCTGGTAAACGGCCATGCAGGAAGAAATTCGTGCTCTCGAGGACAATCAAACCTAGACACTCGGACCATTGCCACCTGGCAAACGTGCTATTGGGTGTAAGTGGATATACAAGATCAAACACAAGTCTGATGGTAGCGTTGAAAGGTACAAAACTCGGCTCGTCATCCATGGAAATCGTCAAGTTGAAGGTATTGATTCTAATGAGACTTTTGCACCAACGGCCAAAATGGTTACAGTTCGCATGCTCTTGGCTCTGGCTGCGGTACAAAATCTTACTATGTGTCAAATGGACGTTCGTAATGCTTTCCTCCATGGAGATCTTACCGAAGAAGTTTATATGAAACTTCCGCCTGGATTTGTTCCTGCTGACCTCACTCAGGTGTGTCGACTTTGCAAATCACTATACGGACTCAAACAAGCTCCCCGATGCTGGTTTGCCAGATTTTCTGACGCACTCCGTGGTTATGGTTTTGTTCAATCACATTCTGATTATTCACTTTTTCGTTATACTCGTGCACGCACTTGGATCTTTCTCTTGGCGTATGTTGATGATCTCATCATTGTAAGTAATGACCCTAGTGCCACAGACCAACTTAAGGAGTACCTTAGTCGTTGTTTTCACATGAAGGATCTCGGTCCTTTAAAGTATTTTCTTGGTCTGGAAGTTGCTCGCAGTAGCGCAGGACTCTTTATCTCTCAGCACAAGTACGCTTTTGACATTATCTCTGATTGTGGTCTGCTCGGGGCAAAACCATCGGCAACCCCTCTTGAACAGCAGCACACCCTTTCGACCTCGGCCAGTCCAGTATTAGCCGATCCGTTTCCCTATCGTAGACTGGCCGGCCACCTGGTATATCTCTCAATTACTCGGCTTGAACTCTCTTATGTTGTTCACACTCTAGCACAATTTATGCAGACTCCACGGCAAGATCATTGGCATGCTGCCTTGAAAGTAGTTTATTATCTGAAAGGTAATCCTGAGCAAGGTCTTCTCTATTCCACCACCAGTGACTTCGGACTTACAGCCTACTCTGATTCGGATTGGGCCGGCTGCCCCCTCACACGCTGCTCCCAACGGCGTATATTATTAAGCTTGGCACCGCCTTAATCTCTTGGAAGACCAAAAAGCAATCTATTGTTTCTCGTTCCTCTGCTGAAGCAGAATATCGAGCTATGACCTACACCACTTGTGAACTCAAGTGGCTCGTTAGCCTCCTTCAGTTCCTCGTAATTCACAAAACAGCACCTGTGACTCTCTACACAGACATCCAATCTGCTCTCCATCTTGCGTACAATCTAGTGGCACATGAGCGCACCAAACACATTGAAGTTGATTGTCATTTTGTTCGAGATGCAGTTCTGAACGGCCTTATTCGGCCTATTCATATCTCCACTTCACATCAACTGGCAGACATATTAACCAAGTCTCTTAGCACTAAAGAATTTCATTTTCTTCTGTCCAAGTTGAGTGTCTCAACTTTGCACACACCAACTTGAGGGGGATGTTAAAGCCGAGCCGCGTCGAGGCTGAAGTGCAGAAGTGCCGAGGCTGAAGTGCAGACCTAAGCTGCTGAAGCGGACCTGCCAAGGCCGAACAGCAGTGGTCAGTCTCGGCTATTAGATAAAGATCGCAGAAGATTCGTTTGAAAATCTGATTCCATCCTTATCCTATAAATCTCTATATTTATCTCATTATGCTTTTGATTCGTATTAGTTGATTGGATAGATATTTGATTTGATTTGATTTGATTTCATAGTGATTAGATTAGATTAGATTGCGTTTATTTTTCTATTTGTAAATCTATAAATTCTACGATAATGAAATGGAGAAAGAACAGATTTGAAATGCCAAATCGTTGTTCTTTACAGACTGTCAATTGTTGAAACACGACCGAAACTTGTCGGTTAAACCAAGATGGTAGCTATTCAAATATAATTTCTACGGAAAAAAGATACAGCTTTTACCCTTCTGTTTTTCTGTACTCATTTTTTATTTATTTATTTTTTGTTTTCTATTGTCTAGAGCAGACCTATGGCCTAATGGGACCCTCTTTACCAAATTTGACGAGATACAAATTCCGTATCTTTTACGTGGTTGTACATGTTTATTTATAAAAATTTGGTTGCCATACTCTATTATATATTGGTCCAGCTGTGATTTCTGATTTAAGAAAATTGTAGCTATGTTATAATCTGTATATTATCAACAGAAATGAAAAATGTGATAACGTTATCAAATTTAAAAGATTTTCATATATAAAAATGCAAATTTAAAGTTTTTAACAGAGTCTATAAAAGGGTAACTGCTAATTTCTGATTTAAAGTTGTTGTTTTGAGACTTTAGTGTCCGAGCTACGGAAACAGTCCCTTGCACAAAATGTAAGGTAATGCTGCGTACATCAAATCCCGAAGCGATTCGACCTCTCTTCAGACCTTGCACAAATACAAAAACATAGTGTACCGAGAATTTTTTTTAAATATAAAAGGGTGACTCCCAAGTGGAATCTAACCGAGAACAAACTACTCATGATTTGACCTTAAATAGCACCGAACTTGGAAGTTGAAATACAGTTTACCAGACAAACAAGGAATGTAGTTAAATTTTACAAATTGTTGAAATTTTTCAGTGAATGACTTTATTCTTGGTCAACTTAAGTTAGGTCGGTAGTAGAGGCGATAGATACATCAAAATATGCAAAATTGATTAATTATATTATTAGCACGTCATGACATATACAACTCACTTTGGCCATATAGCATGTGAGCTCAACTTGACATTTGTGTTGCAAAGAACATACATTTTGATTCTATATGAAATTTTTTGATCCAGTTGTGTTTATTTATTTAATCTTCCAATCTTAAAGAAAATAAAGACTCTAGTCTTTTTTTTTTGTTGTTGAAATATTGTCCCACATCGTCCATTTTAAGAAAAAAATATATGGATTATATAAGAATGAGGTACAATCAACTATCGCCTTAAGGTTTTGAATGGATATGTGCCGCATCTCATGTAAACTCAAGTTTCAACATTGTATCAAATCAGGTTTAAAATGTGGAGTCACGCCTTGTCTGACCCATGGTTGGCCATTTATTGTCTTTCCTCACATAAGTCTAGATATTCATGTCTAGCTTGTGGTTTGTGATTGAGGACGGGTTCTTAGGTCATTTACTGTCTCTCCTCACCTAAGTCTAGATATTCATGCCTATCTTGTGGTTTGTGATTGAGGACGAGTTCTAAAGCACATATATATGCCAAGCCATGTTGGCACGTGATGGTTGATATTGAAAATATTGTCTCACATCTCGCACTTTAAGAAAAAATATATGGGTTATATGAGAATGAGGTACCTCGCCTTAAAGTTTTGAATGAATACGTACCTCACCTCGCCCAAGTTTCAGTATTCTCTTTTTAAAGTCTTGCCACTAAGCAGTAGAAAAATACTAACCAGTAACTAACACAATAAAATAATAGCATATAAAAATCTACATATCAATTAAGGATGTGATGATTAGTTAAGTAAAGACCCACATGTGTCTTACATATTTCATTAATTGTGAATCAACTTTACCTTTGATTGCTTGAACTTAGTTTCCGTTTTTCTGTCCGAACTCTCTATCTCATCTTCTTGTCCAAAAGCGGTTCAAATCCAAAGAGGTTAAAAACGAGGCAAAATATGAGACCTTTAATTACCCATCGCCATATGTACAAAAGCAGTTTTTTAAAGAAGGGGGTGCTGCACTTTTTTTAAAAAAAAATTAAAAACGAGGCAAAACATGAGACCTTTAATTACGCATCGCCATATGTACAAAAGCAGTTTCTTAAAAAAGGGGGTGCTGCACTTTTTTTTAAAAAAAATTGCTTTTGTACACGTGGCGACCCGTGATTGGATGCCTCATATTTTGACTCGTTTTTAGCCTTCTCAGATCTGAACTCGTCCAAAAGGTAAAAGTCAACATTTCAATTAATTTTTTAGACAGACCACTTTTTTTTTATAAATAAGACATGAAAATGTAATAGAGGGTTGAAACAACAAAACTCAACCTCTTAAACTTGATTTATTGGCAAAAAGAACATAATAGAGGCTGCAAGTATATAAAAGTTGCGGGGCTAAAACAGATACAAGGAGAACATCAGTGACAAAATTATAAATACCTAAAAAGTCGAGGACCGAATCTGACAAACCAAAGCCAGCACGTTTCACACTTCATCCTTGCTATTATTTGTTTAATAAGAGACATTTTGGTTGGTTTGAAGTTTGAACTTCCGAATGAAACTGTCCAAATTGGAGGAGAGAGAAAAAACGTAAGGGAGAGATAGAGAGAGACGAGAGAATTTTTGGAGGAGGATCAATTTTGCATTTGCAGCAGCTTCTCTACCATCGGTTGCTCTGCTGGTAAGGAATTCAGTCTCTTCTCTCCTTTCTTTTCTCGCCTCCATCATTCTCTTCTAATACAAATTTTCACTCTTTCTCACGCACTCTCTCACACACACACACAACTCACCCAGCCACCCCCCGAACTAGGAGTAACTCTGTGTGTGTGTGTCTCCAATAACGATGCATTCGAGAAAATTCTCTGGGTTTGCTATTTTCTTAAGTTCTTTTCTTGTTTTATGATTGATTTCTCTTCTTCTCCGTCGCCTCGTTTAATCCGTCTTCTTTCTTGACTGCACCAGCATTTAGTTTTCAAATTTAATTCAGCTTTGTGGGGATCTTACGATTTTGTTCAGTTTTAATTGCATGTGTTCTAGAATTATATTGGGTACTTCTTGTGATGGGGTTTCTAGGAATGTATGGAAATTCATGTGAATTCTTTGTGGGTCTTTGTGTAGAAGAAGATGTCCATAGTTGATGATAAGAAGAAAGTAGGCGAGGATTCAGGAGGAGGGAAACTTTTAAACGATATTGAATCATTAGGCAAAGCCCTTTATTTGGAAAAAAATCGATCGAGGAGTTTGATGTCTTCTACAGCGAGCAGTCGATCTAAATCCGTCGGAAAGCCCCATTTGCCTGATCCCAAATCAAGGAATAAGGATGATAATAAGGATTTGATGGATAAAGATAAGAAATCGATTTGGAATTGGAAGGGTTTTAAGGCTTTGACTCATGCTCGAGACCGCCGGTTTAATTGCTACTTCTCTTTACATGTCCATTCTATTGAAGGGTTGCCCCCATTGTTTGATGACCTTAATCTTGTTGTGCACTGGAAGAGGCGGGATGGCGAATTGGTAACTCGTCCAGCTATGGTTTGTCAAGGGGTTGTTGAGTTTGACGAACAGTTGGTGCATTCGTGCTCGGTGTATGGCAGGAGTGGCACTCAGCATGCTGCCAAGTATGAGGCAAAGCATTTCTTACTGTATCCTTCTGTTTATGGCACTCCTGAAGTTGATTTGGGAAAGCATCGGGTTGATCTCACAAGGTTGCTTCCTTTGACACTAGAAGAACTGGAAGAGGAGAAGAGCTCGGGGAAATGGACAACTAGTTACAGATTAACTGGTAAGGCCAAAGGAGGGATTTTGAATGTCAGCTTTGGCTATGAGGTGTTTGGGAATAATAGGGCTGAACCTTCTGCTGGAAAGGGGGTCTCTGGGTTGCATAGCTTTAGACAGAACAGTGACTGCAGAGTCTTGAGGCAAACTGATCAAAGTACTGAGCAGGCTATGATGAGGCGAACAGGTAGCCTTCCAGCAATATCTTCTATTTCAAACCATTCTGCGGAAGATATAAAAGATCTTCATGAAATTTTTCCTGTACCTAGAGCACAATTGTCTGATTCAATAGCTGTGCTTTATAAAATACTTGACGAGCAAAAACCGGATGCTCCTGTGGAGACTGCAAAGCCTGAGTTTGATCTTTTACCTCAGCCTGATGAGACAATAAAACCACATTTAGACTTGTCATCTGTTGATGGTAAGGGAAATGTTGATGTTTGGCAGGAAAATGATGCTGAACTTTCAGAACTAAAATCAAATGACCAGGAAAACTCTGTTGAGGACATCAGGTTTGATACTCAAGATTCAAAAGGAAGTCTGGAAGCTAGTGATGCTATTGAAGTAGTGCCTAAGGACGCGGAGGAAAAAATGAATCTTTCCCTCGTGGAGGTTGTGGAAGGTGATAAGCATCCTTCTCTCATGGAGGTTGTGGAGTGTGATAAGCATCTTCCGGTCCTGGAGGTTGTGGAAGGTTATTGTGACCTCAAAGAGGCTGATATCTCTGGTAAGGAGTCACTTCTGAAAAAACTGGACTCTGCATTGACTAGTGTCTTAGATCAAGGGAATGAAGGGGATTGTGACCTCAAAAAGGCTGACATCTCTGATAAAGAATCACTTTTGAAAGACCTGGACTCTGC
The DNA here is from genome assembly GCA_036186865.1 of Eustoma russellianum. Classification (NCBI taxonomy): domain Eukaryota; kingdom Viridiplantae; phylum Streptophyta; class Magnoliopsida; order Gentianales; family Gentianaceae; genus Eustoma; species Eustoma russellianum. The sequence continues at coordinate 5,485,879 of AP025044.1, forward strand.
ATTGACTAGTGTCTCGCTGAAAGAACTGGACAGTGCATTGCCTAGTGTCTCAGATCTAGGGAAGGAAAGGTTAGATTCTCCAGAAGATGAAAATGTATTTTCAAGATCAGATAATCACCAGGAGCCAACGCCTGATTACATGTTGAAGAAAGGGAAATCACTCAACTTAGATGCTGGGACTGATGAAAATGTAGCTAGTGAGTTCCTGGACTTGTTGGGGATAGAGCATAGTCCGTTTGGCTTGAGTTCTGAAAGCGATCCCGAGTCTCCTAGAGAAAGGTTGTTAAGGCAATTTGAGAAGGATACTCTAGAAGGGGGATTTTCTTTATTTAGCTTAAATGAAGAGGATCACCCAGAGATCATTTCTGACGCAGATCTGGAGTCAGATTGGGGGGGATTCTCTCAGGGCTGTGAACCTTCTTTGGTTGGGGAGGCTTCTGAAGGACTATTTCACATAGGTGCAGAGGCAATGAGACAAAGAACAAAGGCATCAATGATGGAGGACATGGAGACAGAAGCTTTAATGCGTGAGTGGGGCTTGAACGAAAAGGCTTTCCTAGGTTCTCCACCTGGTACCTCTGGTGGATTTGGAAGTCCGATTGATATGCCTCCAGAAATTCCCAACCAGCTTCCTTCTCTTGGACAAGGTTTAGGCCCCTTTGTTCAGACTGAAAGTGGTGAATTTTTACGCGCAATGAATCCTGCTCTTTTCAGGAATGCAAAACATGGAGGAAGCTTGATAATGCAAGTATCTAGCCCAGTTGTGATGCCTGCTGAATTAGGGTCTGGGGTTATGGACATAATGCAGAACTTGGCTGCCATTGGGATTGAAAAGCTCTCAATGCAGGCAAATAAATTGATGCCTCTAGAAGATATAAATGGAAATACAATTCAACAAATATCTTGGGAAGCTGCACCTACTTTGGATGGATGCGAGAGGTTTGCATCTTTTATTTAACTATCACTCAATTTTGGCATGTTGCATATTGTATCAATAAGCCATCAGTTGCAGAATTCATGTCAAGTAATTACTGTTCTCGTCGATAATTGAGAAGATCTCGTCTTGTCCTGTTTCCTTCTGCCTGTTATTGTTTTATGCTGGGATGTTGTGAGCTGTCGACTGCAGGAAAAAGTGAGTACATAAAATACCTTAGATGTTATCCTTTTCATTAGTTGTTAGTTGCATTGTCCCTGGCTCTAGTGGAATACCTGAATAATACTGCGTGCTATTTATGCTTCCCTCTGAGCATGAATTTCCTTCAATGTCTTACCGTTCAATACTTCGCTCTGTAAACTAAAAATTCTTCTACACTGCGAAGAACGACTCTCCTGTTTGTCTTCTCAAAGGCATGATTTAAATACTTTCTCCGTCCCAAAAATATTGTCTTACTTGACTTTTTAACAATGTAAATTATACTATATTGAAAAGTCAACTAAGACAATACTTTTCGGATGGAGGGAGTAATCTTTTGCTGGTCTGTCTGTCTTCTGGTTTTTGAATGCACTTGGTTGGCTTGTTTGCTTTACATGGTTTAGAAAAAGCTGAGTTAATCAATTTTAATCTCTAAGGTAGCAATTCAAATATAAAAAATGATATCATAATGAATTGCTTCCATAATATAGAAAAAATTGCACTAACATGGCAAAGACTTTATACTTTCACTGGTTATGGATTATGATTGACTGTTTAATAGCTAAAGTTGGTGGTAGATATCATCCTGTAGTTATAAGCACAGTTCTCCATCAGTGATAGACGCTGGATTCACTAGATTAAACCCATTTGAATATGAAATTTCATTCATTAACTGAAAGATACATCTAGTAGACAGTTTGAAAGGATCTTTTATAAATTGCTTTATTACATTGGCAAAGAGATAGGGCTGGTGTATATGGAATGGTTTTAAGGCATTATGGCCTGGCATAAATATGAAAGTTTAAATTAAGTGGTGGTTTCATTTCGTCATTTCAGAGACAATGCGGTGCTCCCACATGAATCTGGGTCTGGACAAGGACGCTGTAGCGAATTCAGAAAAGGGTCTAATAAGTTCCAGTCGAATTCCATTGGTGGCGACAGAGATTCTGAGTATGTGTCCTTGAAAGATCTCGCTCCTTTGGCAATTGATAAAATTGAAGCTCTTGCTATTGAAGGGTTGAAAATACAGTCTGGCATGTCGGATGATGTTACTCCTGCAAACATTAATCCACAATCCATAGGTGAATTCTCAGCCCTTGAGGGAAAAAGAGTCGGTACTTCAGGGTCCATAGGTCTAGAGGGAGCTGGTGGATTACAACTTCTGGACATTAGAGACAATGGTGATGATGTTGATGGATTGATGGGCTTGTCACTATCCCTTGATGAATGGATGAGGCTGGATTCTGGGGAGATTTACGATGATGATGGTATTAGTGAAAGAACCTCTAGATTACTCGCTGCTCATCATGCCAAATCCACAGACTTCGTCCAGGGAAGATTGAAGGGTGAGAAGAGACGATCCAAGGGTAAAAATTTTGGGTTGTTAGGAAACAACTTCAATGTTGCTTTAATGGTGCAGCTACGCGATCCTTTGAGGGATTACGAACCAGTTGGTGCTCCAATGCTTGCCCTCATCCAAGTGGAGAGGGTATTCATCCCAGCAAAGCCTAAAATATACAGCACAGTTTCTGAACTAAGAGAGGTGAACGAAGACGACGACGATGATGAGCCAACCAAAAAGGACATAAAGGAGGTGCCTTTAGAAGCAACACTTCCTGAAGAAGAGCACATTCCTCAATTTAAAATTGCTGAAGTCCACTTGGCAGGTCTAAAGACTGAACCTACTAAGAGCAAGGTGTGGGGTTCTTCCACTCAACAGCAATCTGGATCACGTTGGTTGCTAGCCAACGGCATGGGGAAAAAGAATAAGCATCCGCTTATGAAGTCAAAATCTGGTAACAAGTCTTCCTTGCCCGGTTCAACTGGTATTCAGCCTGGTGATGCGCTCTGGAGCGTGTCTTCTGGCAGCCGTGGGTTAGGAACTGAAAAGAAGGAAGTGACAAAGGTAAATTCGCATATCCGTAATCCAGATGTCACTGTGAGGGATGATGCACTCAGGTTGAGAAAAAGAGGTGGGTTTCTGGGATTCATTTAAAGAAAAAGTAGGTAGTCAAAGACTTAGATTGATGCATAGGATTTGCCCTTTTGTGCATGAATATGTTTCAATCTATAAAGACTAGAGATTGTTGCAGTTTTGTTCTCTCTACATGTAAATGCAAATGGACAGGTTTCACAAAGGTGATATTCCACTGCGGCATTGGTCTTTCTATTTAGTCCGGATCCCCTCACCGTCAAATTCACCGCATGCCACGTGTCTAGCAAGAGGATTGTGTTCGGCTTGTTGGGGGCAGTGAGCGGGTGAGGTGATCCCATCCGCTTTCTGTTTGGCACATTTCTTCAACCTTTTAATGTAGAAAACATTGTAATTTTTTTCTGATTCTCTTTGTTGACTGTACTTTTGCTGGGCTCATTCCATCTCTTGGAAACAGGTCATAGTTTTCCCTTCTGAAGAGTGCGTTTAAAAGAAAGAAAAAAGAAAAGTTCTAAAGATGGCCTCTGTTGGTTCCGACCTAGAAGGGTACTCACGCGAAATTAATTACCCCACTTAATGAGATTATGTTACGTGTATTTAATTTATTTGAATTATTACATGTTACATTATCTTATTAGATAGGATAGAAAATGAGACAAGATTAAGAAGAGACATTAGAAGATCCTCACGCGGAAGGATAATCCTAATCCTATGCAAAGCGTCATTATGGGCGCAAAGCATCCCAATTTATTAGTCGAGTAGTTTCTTTAAATGTTATAAACTAGTATCTACTTTTAATGGGGGAAAAATTAAATTATGTTATAGTTTCAAAATTATCTCTACTTGTATATGACTAATAAAGACAACTTTTAAGTAAGTAATCGATCAAATGATAAATTCAATAATCAACAAGAGATATTTTAAAATCGTAGACCAGATAAACAAGTTCTCTCTCTCTCTTTTTTTTTTTATAATAAACACTTCCATGCATTCTCAGGACTTCCAAACATTAACGATAGGACATTTTTCAAACTCTAAAAATGTAACGCTATACGATGAATCACTTTTATAATCGTGCAGCGGTAAAATTCTAGTTAACAAAATATCCAAGCTCTTAGTGTGTGAGATTTATGATGAATTAATTATAAGTTAAATTCAAGAGCGAGTCAAATGTCCGCTCCAATTTCCTAAAGGGAGGATATCCACCTGGGAGGGAGAGGATACGACACTAATGACGATATTATCATCATCATCAAACGTACCCAGTAATGACGATACTATTGCTTACTGAAATTTACATATCTAAAAATCATCAGAACATTCTTTATTTTTTTTTTGAACGACATATCATTGACCACTTAAAAATCATCATCCTTACCGGACACACTCGAGCTATCATTAAATGGGTCGATAACTCCATTGCACAAACCCAAACTTCCTACAAGATGTGTCCAGATTCGCCCCCATCATATAGCCATAAAACTTGAATCTGACAACTCGAAACATATGAGACTTACTCAAAGTAATAAAACTAAATTGACTTCAAATAGATGATTCATACATATACATCCTTAAATATATGATTCATACACATACCTGGGTACGATGTTTCTTTCTTTCCGTTGTGAAACTACATATTGTTTTCCCGTACTCAAAAATAATAAACCGTCTCTCTCTCTCTCTCTCTCTCTCTCTCTCTCTCTCTCTCTCTCTCTCTCTCTCTCACACACACACACACACACACACACACACATCAACACACAACAAAAAGCGGCACCGATTCTGGTTGCCCATGGGAAAGAAAATTCACATCCAAACAAATTCCGTTTGCATTTCCATAGTAAAAAGTTATTGTCGGAATCAAATATGTTCACGTAAAAAAGGTTCACCTCGAAATCTTTTCTTTTAGCTAGTGAATCACCTGGACTGTAAAGAGTACATTGATGATTCCAAAAGTATAGTATTGCCACACCACAATAGCATATAAATATGCACGCAGTTCTACTGGTATAAGTCAACGTTCTTCTAAAGCTCAAGACTAAAACGTTAACCCAACCACTGAAGCATCATCAAGACATAAAAACTCGAACTTACTGATTTCATCACAAGGGCTACAATCATGCCGACACAAGCATGGAGATGAAGTGTACCATTATAGACAAGATCAAACTAAACAAGACTGATACAATCAACTCTTTCATGATTCACAAAAAGAAAAGCCCCAAAGAAAAAGAAAACATAGTAAACACAAATTTATCCAAGGTCACAACCAAGAAGTCCAGGTTTATATCGCGGAGTTTCTTTCTTGTCCTTCAGACAAGGTGAGAATCAGTGAACTACTATTCTGTATGAGCACTATGTCAATAACTTACGGGGTGGTTTCAGTGCCGTCCACCTTCCACCATACTATAGAAAAAATCGACACAATCAAACTTGTGTCTAGAAGCAAAAAAAAAATGAGATTATGCCACTATTGGTCTACCTTGGCAGCTCATGAGAGCTTTTTTTCTTGCAGTGACAATTACAAAAATGAACAAGTTGAACATACAGCAGCTTGAACCACCGTACAGGAAATCTCTGGACTCTCAGCAACTACCCCGGCTCAAAATCTAAGGTGCAAAGACAATAATAAAGGATGTAAGTTAGCAGAAGCGAATATTGCACCTTAACTGCCCCGTCTTTCTCAATTCCTTCTTCTTTCTTCTTTTACTTTATTTTATTTTTCCTTTGGGATAAAACTTTTTTTCTTGTCACTGCAATACTGAAGAAAATAAGAAAATTCAATTCCTAATTTGAAAGTTGACATGTTTATATGCAGAGACAGTACTTTAAGTTTTATTCCCAAACATCACCAGGTAATCCTGTCAACCAACTCCAACATATCACCAGATGATGAAAATAAAAGGACAAAAAATAAGAGAGGAGGCGGGAGAAGCACAAACTTTCAGATTACTCTGACACCCAGTTAACAAGGCATGGAACACTGGAGTAGCTAGCTGAGTGAAGTTATTCTTGTCATCAACTAGATTGGTAAAATGATATCTCAGCTGACTCGGACTGGGATCAACAAGGATCACCCTTGTATTTCTAGTCTCTTCATGAAAATACAAGTTTGAACAGACACATGTTAAAGAGCCATTAACAAGGTGGCAAAGGACAGATGCACATCAGAGTTGCTCAAAATTGAAGAAAACGGTCAAATGTGAAGGTCCATATTCGGATTATGAGTAAAGCCTATACAACAACAACACTGCTCAAGTTTTTTCCTGCTATGTGGGGTCGGCTAAAGAATATACATATGATATATTAGTCACATCTTCACATTCAAGCCAAATCAATGACGATTTTGCTCTACAAAGAATTTTGAGAAGAAAAAACATGGGATGTGCATGCCATTTTTTTTTTTTCGGATAAAATATGGTTGAAATTAGTAATTAGCCAGACATACGACTATTCGCACACATTCTTGCAAAAGCACATGCCAATATGAATTATCAGAAGGGACCAGGGACCAAACTGCTCTGTTTCACAATTTCCAGAGTGAAACACTTACAGGAGCTATATATTCATCTCTAAATAGATCATTAGAGGTTATTTCAGAAAAATGCACATACACACATATATCATTAGAGGATACACTCTTTCTTTAAAGTACATTTTTGCAAGAACATTTAATTTGATCAAAACAACAAAAGATCGATCCTTGCAACAATTAATTAAATGGAACTAGAATTCTACACTTACCTTTATGAGAAAATCAATTTTTTTTCCTTTCTGGGACAGCGAGCTCAATGAAATCTCGAACTGCCTTCCAGTAGCTGTCACCACCGACATACCATGTATCCATGTGCTTGCCTGTAGGAAATTCCACAAATAAGCAATGACTATTGCGTGCAGCTGCTTTAGCGTACAACATCTGCATGTGCACTGGGGGAACCATTTCATCTTGCAATCCTGTGAGGAAAAGAATTGGTTGTCTGATCTGTAGAACAAAATTAAAACAGTGAGACGTGAGATAATTTGATAATGGCAAAGAAATGCAATCATATATGATACATATGAGGAATGCTCGACTGGTGGACATTTTTGAACAGCAGAGCAAAATGGGATGACATTATCACAGGATAAATTACTAATGTGAAGGACATTAATCAATTTAGCAAACGCAGTAGAGATAATACATAATAAGTGCAGTTAAAAAATGAAAAGTCGCACGACAAAAAATAATATAGAAATAGTTATACTCAAAGAGGAAAGTTAATACGTTTTCCAACTGTAAAATTGGATATAGATATTGCTACTATCACTCAACGCATGTATCAGACTGCAGAAGGTTTTTTTTTTCTTTTTTGGGGGGGGGAGTGGGAGTGGGGAGGGGAGGAGAACGGTTGCCACAACTACTCCTTTATTACGTATACAAGAAATTATAGTCATGCACACCTTAGCTTATGCCATTAAGTGAACTAAAGATCATTCATACCAAGGAAGAAAAAGGTAGCACACTTAGTTAACAGACTAACCTCCCCGACAACATCTATTGTACTCCAAGGAGAACGGACAAGGAAATTCAGCAGCCTTGGACTCTTTGTTCCACTGCCTCCAATAACCCATTTCAAAAAGGGTAATAGAACACCTGCCATGTCTAGTATGGATGTGAAAGTATTCTCCAATATAATCCCTGCCACCTGTAAAGTAAATAGACGGAAAAAAAAAAGACAGCAGTAGCTTAGTTCTCTATCTGTGTTTGTATACCAAAAATAAGTAGGTATAAAAATTCAATGAAATAAACCCCTTTAACTAAGAAATAAGTAACTTTTATTCCTCAGAAGTTAAAAAATAAAGATTAAAAAAAATCTTAGTAACAGCTTCACAGCAAGGCGTTTAGGTCATCTTTTCGAATCCGATGAGGATAAAAATGCTGCTTACTTAAATGAACTGATCAGGTTCACTGCTACTCTTCACCCCCCACCCCACGCTCATCTAGGGTTGACCGGGAACACATTGAAACAAATTGATATTTCCACCAAAAATTTTGCTTGGTTAAGACTGAAGTAGTAGTACAATCAGCATTTTTTGGTTCTTGAAAAAGCTTTAAGAACATGTATATCAAGGGTGTAGCCACCCTAAGATTTATGAGGAACAAAAATACGATCTTATAAATGATCTGGGATCAAGTGCTTTCAGCAAGACAGACACCGAAAGGATGTTTTCTTGGCATCCATTTCAAGAGGGTAGAGTTTGGGAGTTCCATAACACAACAATCATAAGACATAAAATCAGTAAAACACTCAGAGACGGTCCATGCCAATAGGCCAACTTGTTTTTGGGAAAAAGAACCACAACAATTAGCTGCGTGCGGCCTATAAATCTTACTTCCACATTTACACGAGGCGCCTGTGACAATTTAGCTTTCTTGGTCTTAATAAAGCAGAAACTTGCTATCTTATGATTAAGTTGCCAAATATCTCATGTATTAAATCACATAAAACTCATATCTAAAAACCATTCTACTTTCCGTTAAGCTAGTTGTGAAAGATTCTTGTGATTATGAAATGACAAAAAGCTAGACGTGCGACGGGTCAGTGTACAGCACACACCCAATACAAACCAAATAGAAATGCCAGATGACTACTTCATACAATTCATCATTGACCCTGAGTAGTCATCCAATTCATCATTGACCCTGAAAAGAACATCGAGAAACCGCAGTATTATGCCAGAAGACCAAACCACATACACCCCATGTTAAACATCTTCAAAATTGGGCTATAGTCCTTTTAACACCAGCTGCATGCTAAGAGGCCCTAGGTAATGTATGCTTATAAAAATTTACTGCATTCAACCCAAGTAGATTAAATCCCATAAACCAAATATACGCACATACGAAAAAGACAATACTGGTTTAGAAACAAAAGGTAGAAATAGTTAAAATTCCGATCAGAGGTATTACCTTATCAGGGTTGTTTTTTGCAAGCACTGCTCCGACAGCTCCACCAAGGGACCTCCCAAACACTATTATTCTGGATGTATCAATGTCTGATCTCTGAACCAAATGATCCAAGGCAGCCTAACAAAATAATAACCGCAAAAGTCGAGCAATCAAATTATTGCATTTAAGAAGTGCGCTAAAGAAGAAAACGAACAGAAGTTCACCTGAGCATCCAGTGAAATTCCGTGTTGTGAAGGATATCCATCACTTGCACCATAGCTATGGAGTGAATGGAAAAAATAGATAAAATGAATTGAATTTTATGATAAAAGAAATGGACATGTTAAAATTTTACAAGGAAACAAGAGGATCCATAAGATAAGAAACTATCACACACCCCCGGTAAGATAGCATAAACACGTTGCATTGAAGTCGTTGTATCATAATGCGAACCATTTCCAGGCGATGGGCAATATCTGCGGAGCAGCAGTGAAGGTTTCTAAGAAATTGGTTGTGATCAACATTTTTAAGACATTCAGAAAACATAAGATGTAATAATGGAAGGGATTTAAGATTACAGAAGGTTACTTCCAGCATTTTCCTGGAAAAAAAGGATAGTTGGACCTACAAACAGGAAACAAATACCAATGAGTACGCAGTACCAAAATGGCCATACTCCAAAAGTGAACATAGAGGCAGGCAGTGTTGTCACACACCAAGAGCGTGATATTAAATGATAAAAGAACACAGAAGGAAAGACATCAGAACCAATCATGAGCAAATGAAATTCACATATCAGAACCCCATGCGTTGAGGGATGCATAGAGAATGCATTTACTCTGATTCTTATCCAGCAACATTGATATGGAGAAAAAGCAACATTTTAGCCATGAATGTCCATCAAACATACAAGACAGATACTCTTGGCACAAAACCTCTCTTTAATTGGCAAGCGTGACAGAAAACCAGGACACAGAACCACGTCGTTTCCATGGAACTCAAAAATATAAAAGGACTTCCCTTGACTTACTTAGACATCTGCTCCACATGCCAATGAAATCTCATGAAATCAGTAAAATCACTCACAATCTACTTCCAGTTAGCATTACAAGAAAAGAAAAACCAAACCCATCAGGCACAAAGGAAGAAGGTAACGGTGCTGGACCTTTCTGCTCGCAATCTTCCTTTAGTTCCTTATACCACTTTTAATTGAAAACTAGTTCCTCCAATCGCAATGGAAAAAAAGAAATAGTGGCAGAAATTCAAGGATTTTAATTTATTTAGACCACAAACACTAATAGATACTCGAAAAAGAAAAGAAAAAACTGGCGATGAGAATGAAGTCCCAACACTCATTCAAGCTCAATCAACTCGAATTCCCACAATAATTCCCGAAAATAAAACAATAAAAAAGACATGGTGAATCCATCAGAAGTAAACACTTAAGAGTGTCGCACTCCTCCAGCCCTAATTTCACTATAACAACCAATCTGAGCCCAAAAACCAAAATTCCAACTGAAAAAAGACCAAACACACAAAAAAAAATTGTCAATAACAGATGTATCTAAAGTACCTCGACAATCTGGAAAAAGCTTAATAAACCAGGCGTGAAGGCGAACCCCGTCGGAAGATCTTAGCCAGACGTCTTCGAAATTGAGACGAAATCGTGAAGGATTTATCGGATATGACTTGCTCAGACCTGGAAGAACTGGAACGTAGACGAGTTTCTCCTGAAAAGCCACCAGCAACGCCATCCCGGCGGCCATTATTCCTCCTACTCCATACAGCAATAAACTCATGTAGGAAACCATCTTGTACTCAAATATTCTCCCACAGCTCTTCCCTCTTGATTTGTGTGTATATACGAAGCTAAGATAGCTGCATGAGTACTACGGTTTGTGTCATCAATTTCACTCTTCTAGTCGCCGGCCGACGGTGCAGCGCAGTCGTAAGGGAAAGCTAAGGCCGGTGGACTCACGGTCGATTTTAACGGGTTACTGGAAAGTCATGATGCTTCGTTTTGGAAGTTTATTGGATCTCGCTTTTCGGCTAACACTAATTACAATCAAACAAAATTACAAATAACATTCAAATAAAGGATAACGGATTAAATAAAGATTGGATTTTCTTCTACATCTCATGTTCAGTGTTAAAGTTACTGTTAATTTTTAGGTTACATGGTAAATGAGGGATTTGTTTTTATTTATAAATGACACATCCTTCTTTGATTTTGAAATATGATGAAATAAAATAAAATAACTCACTAAATTTGCTGCGTGTCTTATATTGTGAAGTAACAGTTGATCGACACAGCTTAATGCAATTTTCATTATGGGTTATCTGAAAACAACATCTATGTGTTTCTAACATATTAGTATGGTTACGTATATCTGATCTCTCCATACTTTACATAGGCGGGAGATAGGGTGATGTTGTATTGTAAATGAGGGATTTGGATCCATCTCCTTCTTTGTTTTATTTCCAAGCACATTTCATAAAAGAATGCCAAGAATACTCTTTTTTTTTTCGGTTGTGTGATAGTGTGAGATATGTGACAATGATCATATAGAGAGTGTTAGATAATAGAATAAGAAAAGGTTAGAAGGGATAAATGAGATTAGTCAATTCAGACATATTAATCAAGGACTCCAGTGTCTCCCTAGTATTAAAAAAAATAACAAGAGTATATTGGGAGTAGCCTTTAAAGTTTAAATAGGGTATAAAGTAGTTACTTCAATAACATATTATACCTAGTGACGAGGTCGGATTGTCTCGCCAAGGTAAAAGTCGAAATATCCGGGGTCCAGGCCGTCACTCCTCCGTCAACTGGGAAGCCTGAGAAAGGAAAGAAGACGTTAGGGGTCCCAGGGCGCTGCCCCGGGGAAACCCTCCGACGCTCAAGTCAGTTGTGGGCATTATAGCGTATGGTTTTTACTGAAATATAGGTTTGATGGAATCTGTTTGAGGTCGGCCAAAGTGTGGGCCGAGCTGAAGTGTAGTATGCTGATCACTCATTCAAGAGTTGGCTTCCTTACTGTTGAAGAAGCTCTTTTATAGTTGGCGAAGCTGGGTGCTGCGTGTCTCAGATGGATGAGATGACGACGTCTGGCCCGCTTGCATGGTAGCCGTGCAGCTGCTAAGGATTGCTGTGCTGGCACCTTCCCTCCATATGATTGACAGCTGGAGAGATGAGGCTGCATGAAGGCCACGTAACAAGGAGTATTGTGGCTGAGCTATGGTCTGGCTGAGATCAAGTCATAGACTCATGGCCGAGATCTCCTGAGGCTGGGCTGACCCATGTTGGCCGAGATGGCGGTTTGGCCGAGGTGACCAATTTGCCGAGGTGGAAACCTTAGTTCCAGTAGGGTGCTGACCATGTAGCCAAGATGACCAGGGGCCTCCGTGGCCGAGACGGAATATTTGTCCGCGTAGGACTTGGTCAGTCTTCTTCAGGCCGACCTGCGGCACTTGGTCTTAATGAACATTGACCGTTATTGATTAACGGGTGAATTTCCTGGTATCATCATTTGCCCCCCAGATTAGGCTGGCCGAGCTGGCCTGAGGGCAGGCTGATCTGATGATATCGTTGTCTCTAGCCGAGATGTCACTCTTGAAGCCGATCATTTCACGTCTTGCCATGCTGAGTTTAAATAAGAGACTCTTGTATTGCCTTGGCCGAGATCCCATCTAAAGGGATAATTCTGAGCATATCCGTCGTATGCTAGCCGAGGTGAGATATAAAGATCTGCCCCGACCTTATCTAGATTTGCCAAGGTCATACGAGTTTCGGGCAGGTTGGTGTCCTGGGCTGGCCGAGATGCAACGTCAACCCTCAAGCGAGATCTTTCCCAAACCTGCTGAGAAGAAATCTTTAACCCTTTGGCGGGCTCTTTCCCCAGAACCTGCTGAGGAGAAATTTAACCCTCTGGCGGGCTCTTTCCCCAGAACCTGCTGAGGAGAAATTTAACCCTCTGGCGGGCTCTTTCCCCAGAACCTGCTGAGGAGAAATTTAACCCTCTGGCGGGCTCTTTCCCCAGAACCTGCTGAGGAGAAATTTAACCCTCTGGCAGGCTCTTTCCCCAGAACCTGCTGAGGAAAAATTTAAATAAGAAACTTCAGTTCTGCTGAGCTGCCCACAACATTGAGTTGGATGAACACATTTTATTGCTGAGAAGTTTCATGCACCAAAAAGGCGACTGATGTACAGGCCATCTATAGGGCCGAACTGGGAATTTTCGGAGGTATGCGAAAATTGATCCCCACTTTGAGCTTGGTTAACTGTCAAGGCAGCTTGCTGTTTTTCCAACTCAGAATTACTACTCGGATTGGCATCCACCTCGGAGATCACCTAAGTCGGCTCTGCAGCGCAAGCTCAATCTCGGATCGTGAAACTGTTGCAGATGGCCGAGCTCAATCTGGCGAGCTATCTCTTTACCGAGTTGCCTACAGTCTTCTGTATCATGCCCTATATCATGGTGATATAGGCAATAAAATTGTGGATCCCTCTTATGGAGTGGCCCTGCAAGGGGCTTAGGTTCCTTTGCCAAACTCTTCTTCCTCATATAGGAGAGGATGTGAGTTTTTGAAGCCAACAGAGAAGTCCTTTCTCTGCCCTGACCCCCCATCCGAACTTTGACAGATGCTCTTTCTCGCCGTGAGGCCTGGATATGTGTCCCAGAACTGGAAGGCCGAGATGAGGTTGAAGGGTGCCGTATGGTCTGATGATCAGACCTCTGTGGTGAGTATCCTGCTTCAGTTATAATCTCGGTTTGACATTCAGAATGATATCCTGGCCGAGATGGAGAATACTCCAGCTGCTGATCACTAGCACTGCTAGGAGTGGGACCACTGATTCCTTCTATTAAGGCTTTCCCTCTTAGCTCCATAACAGCTTGGAACGCTGCCGGATTCTGAGCCACATAGTGTACAGCTCTCATGTGTTCTTCATGTGAGAAGATAATAGGAGTTGAGAATTCCTTAGGCTCTTTGAAACATGGAGCGGTTAGAGAAGACTTTTTATAGTCTTCTTCGCTCATCTTTCTCTCGGTAGCTTCCAGGAGCAATTTAGAAAGACTTAGTCTCTGGAGGAGCCTTTTGTGGATATTTCGTATGTGAATGGGACCCGGAGGTTCAGGCCCTTCCTCTAGCGCCAATTTGACGAGGTCGGATTGTCTCGCCAAGGTAAAAGTCGAAATATCCGGGGTCCAGGCCGTCACTTCTCCGTCAACTGGGAAGCCTGAGAAAGGAAAGAAGACGTTAGGGGTCCCAGGGCGCTGCCCCGGGGAAACCCTCCGACGCTCAAGTCAGTTGTGGGCATTATAGCGTATGGTTTTTACTGAAATATAGGTTTGATGGAACCTGTTTGAGGTCGGCCAAAGTGTGGGTCGAGCTGAAGTGTAGTCTGCTGATCACTCATTCAAGAGTTGGCTTCCTTACTGTTGAAGAAGCTCTTTTATAGTTGGCGAAGCTGGGTGCTGCGTGTCTCAGATGGATGAGATGACGACGTCTGGCCCGCTTGCATGGTAGCTGTGCAGCTGCTAAGGATTGTTGTGCTGGCACCTTCCCTCCATATGATTGACAGCTGGAGAGATGAGGCTGCATGAAGGCCACGTAACAAGGAGTATTGTGGCTGAGCTATGGTCTGGCTGAGATCAAGTCATAGACTCATGGCCGAGATCTCCTGAGGCTGGGCTGACCCATGTTGGCCGAGATGGCGGTTTGGCCGAGGTGACCAATTTGCCGAGGTGGACCCTTAGGCCGAGGTGGAAACCTTAGTTCCAGTAGGGTGCTGACCATGTAGCCAAGATGACCAGGGGCCTCCGTGGCCGAGACGGAATATTTGTCCACGTAGGACTTGGTCAGTCTTCTTCAGGCCGACCTGCGGCACTTGGTCTTAATGAACATTGACCGTTATTGATTAACGGGTGAATTTCCTGGTATCATCACCTAGGTTATACAATATCATCTGATTACTCATTATTTAAACTTAAAAAGATGTAGTAGTATTACTAGTCATAGTATATTAGACTTCCAAAAAAAAGATCACTAATTGATGCTAATATCTAAAGACAAAAGAAATAATAATACTATATAAATTAATGCTTAAATGAGAAATGACGGTTGAGATGTTTTATCTCAAAGTCAAATTTTAAAATCTATACAGAACAAAGAATAATTTTTTTTTGTAACCAAGTGTTATTGATTCATATTCTAAATATTAATATTTTCGGAAGCAAGTTTCAATATTTAAAAGTATAAATGTTAAACGAATGCTGTCGATCATGCTGTTCAAAGGTAAGGTAGAGTAGTACTATCGGCAAATCAGTGTTTCGCCTCACGGCCCCAAGGGGCATAGTCCAGTGGTAAGTGGCAAAGGTGATTGGGGCTAGAATCCTGACGTCCCGAGTTCGAGTCCGTGTGGAGACAATCCTTGTTGAAATATTACAAGGGTTATCTCTGGGCTAGCTGAGTCTCGTGTGTCCTCTTCCTTTGCAAGGCTGTTGGTGGAGCACATCCCTCGATTTACATTTCATCTGGCTAAAGGCCTCTGGTACAGGTGGAGAGAGAACCCACTCCCTTATCAAAGTGTTTCGTCTCACGTATTTTTTGCTACTCCATCGCTACTAACAGCCTGATAATTGAAACATAAGAAGAATAGAGTAGCCAATGAATGAAAAACTTATTGCTTTATCTTTGGAAATAAACTCGAATCCTGCATATTTTTTTTTTTTAAAAAAAAGAAGCTTTCTCGGTCACCGAATGTGCAATAAAATTATAAATCGTTAATGTGTTTATGTGTATATTTTGTGTGATTTGTTAATATGAGAGCACTTTTTTAGTTGGGAATTTCTGGCTTTCTTTCATGTGAATTCCTAGTGGGCCTATCTATTTCCCATTTTTGCTGTATTATTTGTATATATGTTGTTTATAGTTTTGGTTTATTCTTGTATGATGTTTGGAAAGTTTTGATTGGTACTTGTGTTGTATCGAGGTCGGTTGATGAAATGGATTTACCAGAAATTCTCTCTGCCGTTACTGTACTCTAGTTTGGTAGTTTCTACCGCATGTCATGGGTTTAGTCATGAGATTTGAAACGATTCGAGTCAATCAGAGCATTAACTTATTGAGTCGATTATTTTTTAAAATTTTTTTTCAAATTTGAGCTCGAATATGATCTTCATATGACATTATATCTCAAGCTCGAGCTCACACGACTTCAAACTCAAACAGTATTCAAGCTTATTTCAAACAAAGGTACATATAGTTTTTTATTCTGAAAATTATATCTATCAGTAGAAACATGCATTTTTAGCTGAAATACATGTATTATTATTAGTTTTTTTACATGAAAACTTATTACCGTTACAATAATTGACAATTATCATGTGTAATTTGTTGTTTTATCTCACAAAGATCATGCATAATTTTTGTATATATTATATGTTCGAGTAAACTCGCAAGCTAACTGTTTGAATACAATATGCTCAAGATTGGCTCGCTAATAGTCAAGTCGATTCTAATTTAATCTTAAGCTTGCGAAACTAGTCGATCAAACTTAAAGTCAAATTTGACCGACTCGTTCGACTCATTTGCAACTCTAATGACGTCTTAAAGTTGCCTATTTTATAGGATTTTGTAGCCAAATTATGTAGTTGATTTGCTAGACGTTCAGCCTGATGATTTTGCTTTTCAAAATTTGATGTAATCATGCACGTGCATATCTCCTCATACTATGAAAGCGAATGTGTAAACACTTTCCTCTGAGTTCTGATACTCGATCCTTTCCATGGCTGACGGCCAAACCAGAAGATCCATGGCTGGTGGTGATGCACCAACTGAACCCAAGAAAATTATTTTTCTATATGAATTGTATTCTAGTAATAATCCCAGAAATCTTGTCATTCGACGACGACTTGTCTTAGAGGCTCCTGGCTATGACAGAATATATGGGTCCAATGAACGTAACCATACACATATATTAAAAATACACAAATTACCATGAGCGGGTTCGAATTGTTCGAGGCTCACTACGAGCTCGATGGAAATATGGGTTCCGTCATGGAACCATTCCTCGACTTTCGATTAACATCACGTATATACGTACGTGGAGAATGCCAAAGACCTATAGGACGACGTTCGACAACGTTTCTCAGTTGCCATGTGTTCATTCCAAAAGGACAGACCATGATGTTTCTTCATGTTTTCAACTAGTTATGTATCCCAAATGGTGGTGGGAGTGCGGGGGGGGGGGGGGGGATAGGTCCTGGCGCAGGGCATATACGATTTCGTGTCTTATTGGCGTATTGTGTTAGTCCTGCTAAATTTTATCTCCTAATCATTTGTGTTAGCCCTGCTAAATTTTCTCCCCTAATCATTATAATTATACAAAAAAAAAATCAAAAATAACATTTATTAGTGTGCATTGTTTTTATAGTGGTCTAGAATCTAGATCAATCTGCAGGGAGGTGGGGAAGATGATACGGTTGGAGGAGGAGAGAGTAAATGCCAACTTCGCATTTGGAGATAGATCACCTCACCTACTTTTCCCTCGCCCCACACGTCACCGTGCGACACGTGGCAGCAGGAGTGAGTGGTGAGGCTAGATGAGTGTGACTCATATCTAGCCTTACTACCCACTCCTGCTGCCACATGTCGCGCGATGACGCATGTGGTGAGTGATTTGGGGTGATGGGATCCTAACCCCCGCATTTGATACAAGGTGGAAAAACGGTTGAGTTACAGAAGCATAGGGGACCTGCGGTTATAAATGCTATGCTCCCCCTTCTTTATCAGCGAATGTGAGGCTATTTTGGTTTGGGCCGGGTACCGACTTTAGGTCCCGGTCTGTTTCCTGTTTCCTTTTCTTTTTTGAGCCTTTATTTTTAGACTGCGGGCTTGGGCTATATTGTAAAATTACATTCGGTTTTTATAATATTTATCTGACTTTGGGCCAAGAATCTAGATCAATCTTTTTTTTTTCTTTTGTTGTAAATAACTCACTATGGATTAAAACTCTATGCACACGCCTGCCTCTCCACTCCGCATATAAGTTGATCTAATGAAATGCTTCTGCTGGTCTTAAAACGTGGTTTTCCACAAACATTTTAAAATTTGTCATTGTTAAAGTAGGCAACTGACACCTAAAAAGCCATAGTTAGTAATAGACATTTTCTTTTTATCTGTTTAGTTTCATGCTTGATCAAACAAAATCATCATCATCATCCGAGCCCAGTATATCCCAACGACCGCAAAAGCTATCGTTAGGGTCTGAGGAGGATAAGTGGTAGGCAGACAATACCTCTATCCCAAGGGATAGAGAGTCTGCTTCCAGTGAGACCCCCGGCTCTACATGCATAAATGACATGATAATAGAAATATGTTGTGCTAGTGTGTTAGTGAGTAGATTCAAGAAATACAAAGAAATGCATTTCGATATTAAAATACGCAGCACTTATATATATACATGTAATGTAAAACAACGGTATAACATACGCAACAAAGTGGAAAGTTAATCTAAAGCTTACATAGTTTCTTCGACTGTCTATGTCCCCAGATATACTCTAAAGTGTCCCTATATATGACCTATACCTCGTTAACCTTTATCTTATGTCTCCATGAACTCCTCTCCTGGACCATGTCCTCAGAGAGTTGCAAATCTAGTAAGTCGTGTCTTATCTGCTCATCCCATGTCAGTTTGGGCTTGCCTTTACTCATGTTTCCCTCTATAATGAGGCTTTCAATTGCTCTGACCGACGTCTTTTTCTGTCTCCGCTTGACATGCTCAAACCATCTCAATCTTCCAATATATATATATATATATATATATATATATATATATATATATATATATATATATATATATATATATTTGGCAGGCATAGAGGAGGATAGAAATGAAGCATAACTTCAAGTTTATGTAAAATTTAAACAAAAAGAAATTACATTTTGACACTAGGTATGACCAATAGTTTGACTTTATAACTTAAGTGGTTTTCATCTGTACCTATTCTAGTTTAACTTTATAACTCATATGGTATGACCATTTTGATATTTATTTAGACTATTTGAAAATAACATATTCCCTAAAAGTTTGGATATTTCGTCAAATTTTTGGATTGGAAATTAACTTGCCGTTAAATTAAATAATTACAAGAATCTTGTGATTATCATAAAGTCGTGTGTATGTTTTTTTTTTTTTTTTTTTTTTGCCAAACGTACACATTTCACCATTGTAAATGGATTATTCACAAAGAAATGTAGGCAACTAGGCAAACAAGCCAAGTCGAGTCGAGCATTAGCTTATCAAGTCGAGTATTTTTAAATGTTTCGAACTCAAGTTCGAATACGATCTCTATTTGCCTTTCAATCTCAAGTTCAGGCTCAAACACCTTCAAATCGAGTAGAATTCGAGTCTATTCAAACATAATTAAAAATAATTTTTTATATTGAAATTTGTATATATAAGTATAAACAAATTTTTGATTCATATTATTGAACCATCAATACACTTTACATGAAAAAACTATTACTATTTGAATAATTAACATCATTTAGTTTATTGCTTCTATCAACCAGAAGAACTAATACAAGATCAAATCATACATAATTGTTATATATATTTTAAGTTCGAACACACTCACGAACTAACAATTCAAACATAAATATGCTCAAGATTGGTTTGTTAATTATTTAAACCGAGAGGAATTTGATCCAGAGCATTATCAAGCCAAACTAGTCGAACAGAAACTTGAATCACACTCGATCTGTTATATCCGTGTAAATGGAAGACGGAAAAAAAAACTATACTAAAGAAGAAAAACAAAACAAACTGATGGTAATAAAGAATAATAAATGAAACAAATTTATTATTAAATTTTCATCATCCTTTCATTTCCATAACACCCTATCTTTTAACCCTCATTACACCCTCATTTACAACCATATCTTCCCTACAATCTTAAATATTGTAACCTTTCTTTCCTCCCTACATATTCATCCGTTTGTTGTTGCACCTAAAAGAAAAGAAATAAAAGGGAGAAGCTGAGAGTTAGGCTGAAAAAGGAAGAAAGGGAAAAGAGAGAAGAAGAAAAGAGAAATAGGTAAGTACCCTATCCGTACTCGTTATGCATTTGCAAAATCTATATATATATTTTTTGTATAAATTTAAGGATCATGCATAAGTATTTTTATTTGCATAGATGGATGTATATATGGATATATGTAGCCTTGCGTATGTGTGCAATCAGTTGTTTAAATATTTATATATAAGTACGTGTCCCAGGCCATTAGGCCGAAAGATACAATTCATGTAAGTCCTTATGCGTGCACGAAGGAGTGTTGTTTTAGCAATATATAATATTTGGTTCCTAAAATATGCATAGATCATTATGTGTGTATATATAGGTATTTGAATTGTATTTGATGTTGAATTTATAGTCATGGCCGATTTTTATTTGTAAATGAATAAAGTTGATTTTGGCATACTCATATACGCATCTGTTGACATACGATTTCCTTTTATGTGGGTTAAGTTGATGTTATATGTATATATTATCATATGTGAATATATGTGAATTTAAATTGCAAATTGGTAAGAGATTCATATACGTGGCCTAGTGTAATTCATGTGAATAGAAAATCTAGTGAATTGATTTTAGTATAAGATGTGAAGTATTTTAAAGGTATATGGTAATGGCATATATGATATATATACATAATTACATATATTACGTGAAAGTTAGATTGTTAAACGAAAAATTATGGCCATGGGCCGAAATGATTCCATATTCTTAAAAGTGATGGAGGCTGAAAATTATGTTAGGATGGTTAGGTGTTAACAGGACTTTTATGTGCATATGTATATATTTTACAGATATATGCTATACATATGTAACTAAATTGATAATGTTAATCTTAAATGCGTGAATGGCCGAAAGGTGATATTTAAGCAAGGATACTAGCTTTTGTATGACTTGGAAATTGAAGGTTAAGAACTGTGCATCTTTAGTATCAATTATGACACAAGTTCTATGGATACATGAATTTTAAGATAAGAAATATGTGAGTTTATATTTGTTATGAGTTCTAAAAAAAAAGCGAATAGAAATCATGCATATTGCGAAACCCACCCTTACAAGAGAAATATATCGTTAAGCTGGATTGGTTTCGAACAAACGGGCCGTCCGAGCACATATGACTATATCGATAGGCAGCTCGGACACATATGACCGCCAGTTGGGCCGTCCAGGCACATATGACTATATCGATAGGCCGCCTGGACACATCGACCATTGGGTGATCAATCCATAAGTCTTGCGATATAAGTCACTTGTAAGGAAAGTGCTATAGTCATCACGTCGCCATCGCATCGTTATCGCATCGCATCGTTATCGCATCGTTATCGTTATCGTTATCGTATTGCATCGCATCGTTTTAAAAATTGCATCATCGGATTTTTGATTGTGACTAACCTTAGACTTACTCTGTGTGTTTATTTCATCTGTTGATATCGTTGATTAGTATGCAGTGTTATCGTAAGGTTACAAAGGTAAAAATATCTGTGAGTGGAAACTTGATGATCTTATATGTTATTATTATTTTGTTATTACACCTGTTTCCACGTGTATGATCCCGTAGCGAGTACTGGCAGGTTACTTGCTGGGCGAAGTGTCGCTCATACCATACTTTCTTATATTTTCCAGAGCATCAGGAGTACGACTTTGTTTACATTGATGATGACCAGGAGTGAGGATTTCGAGGCTCAACAAGGATCTAGTCATGACACTTTATAGACTTAACATAAATGTACTTTCGGAGATTTAGTTATTATCTTTGGGTTGTGTAAGACTATTATACCAGCTTTATGTTGCCAAGACCATTGTATCGTAATTATTAAATATGATGATTTCGAGGTTTTATTTTGATTTCCGCTGACATCGATTTACGTCATGGTGCTGACGTGATTTTGTATCGAATTCGACGCTTTGTATTTTGCTTAGCGAAATACGGCGGGTGAGTCGTTTCGGGTACTAGGGCTCGGGACGGGTCGCTACAGGTGGTATCAGAGCGAGGCTCTAGATCCACGGCGGAAATATAGATTTAAGACATGATCGTAGAATTAAGTGATGATTTGAACATAAGTATGGATCTTAGGAATAAGTATTGACCATAGATTTAAGGGATGATCGGTTGAGAGACACACACACGTAAGATACTAGGCGATGTTGATTACCTGTTTTACTTAAGTTTGATTACGCCTTTGTATTCCTTTGCCTGATCATTGCAACCTTTAGATTACTTAAATATTTATGCGCACTTGTGTAAATTGTCGTATTACAGTAAAAATGCAAGGCGGTAATGGGAACGGCAATCAGGGTCAGGGTCAGAGTGCTTTACCACAGGCACTGGTCGATGCTTTTATACAGATGGGTCAGGCGGTCAGTCAAGCTGTTCCACCGCAGCAGCAGCATGGGACCCGGTATTATTACGGAGAGATGAAGCGGGTTCATGTTCCGACGTTTGACGGAGGCGTTAGTCCAGACGATGCTGACAGGTGGCTGAGCGAAGTGGAGAATAACTTCGCATTGTTACAGGTGCCGGAGGAGATGAAGTCCATGGTGATTCGGCCGTTTTTGATCGGAGAGGCGGATAAGTGGTGGACTACCACAGTGATGGATCTGCCACAGCCAGTCAGTTGGATGAGATTCAGGGAGGAGTTCCGAAAGTTTTACATTCCGCCTTCTGTGACATTGCAGAAGATAGGGGCCTTCGAGTCACTGAGACAGGGACCAGGAATGTCAGTGGTTGAGTACGCCAACCAGTTTAATGCTTTGGGGAGGTATGTGCCGTCCGTCATGGGCGATATGCGCCTCAGGATGGTGAAGTTTGAGAGAGGTCTGCACTCACGCATTCGCACCGGAGTGGTTAATGCGAATGCCAGGGATTTTGGAGAGCTGTTAGACGCCTGCTACCGTGTGGAGAGTGATATTCAGCGGCGTGATGAGGAGAACAGGGGTAAGTGGTCCCGAGAGATGACCAGCGGCAGACCTGGGAGATGGGTCAAGGTGCCGAGGATGGGGCAGACAAGTCAGCCACGACCTCAGCAACAGCCGCAGCAGCAGCCGCAACAGCGCCCGCAGCCAAATAATAACCAGCCAGCGGTGAATCCCCCTTGTCCTATCTGCGGCCGACCGCACGCAGGTGAGTGTTGGAAGAAAGTGGGCGCATGCTTCAACTGTGGGAAAGTGGGTCATATGCACCGAGATTGCCCTGAGCCGAGGAGACAGCGGCAGGGACCTGCCCCACAACAGGCACAGGGAGGGCGACCACGACCCAACGCCCGAGTGCACGTGATGGCAGACACTGACGTCCAGGGGACGAACGACGTTGTCACAGGTATGCATTAATTTTAATTGTTTAATTGATAATGTATATATTTATATAACTCTGCATTTGACCCCTAAGCATGTTAGGTGCTATATTAGTAAACAAAGTCCCGGCAAATGTATTGTTCGACAGTGGTGCGAGCCACTCGTTCGTTGCCAAGAAGTTCGTCAAGAACTTAGAGAGTTACCCGGAATGGCTGGATACTCCTTACCGAGTCCAAGCAGCTGGAGATCATGTGATTATGTCACACCATTTGTACAAGAACTGCGAGTTGGAGATGGAGAACCGCACCTTTGATGTAGCGCTGATACCAATTCAGATGAGTGATTTTGATATCATATTGGGAATGGACTGGTTGGCAAGATATCATGCGCATATCGATTGCCATCAGAAGCAAGTGGTGTTTAAGGACCCTGCTAAGGAAGATTTCACTTTTCAGGGGAATACCAAGCTGCAGAAGTTTCCCCAAAACATCTACTTGACAGCAGCACAAGCTCACAAGGCACTCAGAAAAGGGGACGAAGGATTTCTTGTATATACCATGGATACTGAACAGAAAGTGCCCCCCATTGACAGCATACCAGTGGTGAATGAGTTTAAAGATGTCTTCCCTGATGAGTTACCAGGGTTGCCGCCTAGCCGAGAAGTTGATTTTGAGATCAATCTGATACCTGGAGCAGAACCGATCTCTAAAGTACCTTATAGGATGGCACCGGTGGAACTTAAGGAGCTGAAAGAGCAGTTACAGGAGCTGCTAGATCGTAAATTCATCAGACCCAGCGTTTCACCATGGGGAGCACCGGTGTTATTCGTAAAGAAGAAAGATGGTAGCATGAGGCTATGCATAGATTATCGTGAGCTGAACAAGATCACGATCAAGAACAAATATCCGCTACCAAGGATCGACGACTTGTTTGATCAGTTGAGGGGTGCTAAGATGTTCACAAAGATTGATCTGAGATCAGGATACCATCAATTGAGGATTAAGCCGGAGGACATAGCGAAGACGGCGTTTCGCACGAGATATGGGCATTATGAGTTCTTGGTGATGCCTTTTGGATTGACGAATGCTCCAGCAGCCTTTATGGACTTGATGAACACCGTATTCAAGGATCAGCTGGACAAGTCTGTGGTAGTGTTCATCGACGATATCCTGATATATTCACCTGACGAGGAGACTCACGCTGAACATCTGCGAGAAGTGCTAGAGATTCTGAGGAAGAAGAAGCTATACGCCAAGTTCAGCAAGTGTGAGTTCTGGCTAAAAAGCGTGACGTTTCTAGGTCATGTAGTTTCTAGAGAAGGTATCTCAGTGGATCCAAAGAAGATCGAGGCGATCATCGAGTGGGCGAGACCTACGAATGTGACCAAGGTGAGAAGTTTCTTGGGTCTCGCAGGTTATTACAGAAAGTTTGTTGAAGGTTTCTCGACGATCGCAGCTCCACTGAGCAAACTCACCCAGAAGAAAACGAAGTTTGAGTGGACCTCTGAATGTGAGCAGAGCTTTACTGAGTTAAAGAAGAGGTTGACCACTGCACCAGTTTTGGCACAACCCTCCAGTAATGAAGGGTTCGTGATATACAGTGATGCCTCGAAGAATGGTTTAGGATGCGTATTGATGCAAAGAGGACGAGTAATTGCTTACGCATCGAGGCAGTTGAAGCCGTATGAACGGAACTACCCCACTCATGATTTAGAGCTTGCCGCAGTAGTGTTTGCCCTAAAGATATGGAGACACTATCTTTATGGAGAAAAATGTGAGGTTTACACCGATCATAAGAGTTTGAAATACTTGTTCACACAGAAGGAATTGAATATGAGGCAAAGGAGATGGTTGGAACTGATTAAGGATTACGATTTGACCATCAATTACCATCCAGGAAAGGCAAATAGGGTGGCTGATGCATTGAGCAGGAAGTCGAGTCACGCCAGACAGACCCCACTAGAAAGAGAGATTGAAGAGTTTGACTTGGACATCGTTGATTCCACGACGAATATTTTAGCTGCATTGATCATTACACCGACTCTGGTGGATCGAGTCAAAGAGGCGCAGAAGCTGGATGGGAACCTTCAGGGTAT
The DNA here is from genome assembly GCA_036186865.1 of Eustoma russellianum. Taxonomy (NCBI): domain Eukaryota; kingdom Viridiplantae; phylum Streptophyta; class Magnoliopsida; order Gentianales; family Gentianaceae; genus Eustoma; species Eustoma russellianum. Next base: position 5,511,337 of record AP025044.1, read on the forward strand.
TCGAGATAGACTCCGTACTGAACAGGTTGAAGGGTTTCAGGTGTTAGACGATGAGAGTCTATGGTTTCAGGGGAGATTGTGTATGCCGAATGATGAAGCGCTTAGAAGAGAAATATTAAAGGAGGCACATAACTCAAGACTGTCGGTTCATCCCGGAGCCACTAAGATGTACAACGATCTGAAGAAAAGTTATTGGTAGAATGGTATGAAGCGCGAGATCGCTGAGTTCATTGCTCGATGTTTGGTTTGTCAGCAGGTTAAGGCAGAACATCAGCGACCAGGTGGACTTTTACAACCGTTGGAGATACCGGTATGAAAATGGGAGCATATTACGATGGATTTTGTAGCAGGGCTCCCAAAGACGAGAAACGGCAACGACGTTATTTGGGTGATAGTGGATCGATTGACAAAGTCTGCGCATTTCTTGCCAGTGTCGAGTGAAGCTACGATGGAGAAGTTAGTGACATTATATGTGGATCACGTCGTTAGCTTACATGGTGTACCAGTTAGCATTGTGTCGGACCGAGATCCGAGATTCACGTCGCGATTCTGGACTGCGTATCAGCGAGTCATGGGGACCGAGTTGAGAATGAGTACTACATTTCATCCCCAGACAGATGGACAATCAGAGAGAACCATACAGACTCTAGAAGATATGTTGAGAGCCTGTGCGTTGGACTTCAAAGGAAACTGGGATAGTATGGTGAAGCTGATGGAATTTTCATATAATAATAGTCATCATAGCGCAATTGGTATGGCACCATTTGAGGCCCTCTACGGAAGAAAGTGTCGATCTCCATTATACTGGGATGAAGTTGGAGAAAAATCTATCACTGGACCCGAGCTAGTCGAGCAAACGTTGGAGAAAGTAAAGATCATTCGAGAAAGGCTCAAGGTAGCTCAGGATCGTAGTAAGAGTTGGGCGGATTCCAAGAGGCGACCATTGGAATTCGCAGTGGGCGAAAAGGTATATCTAAAGGTTTCTCCGACGAAGGGCGTCATGCGGTTCGGAGAGAAAGGCAAGCTGAGCCCTCGCTATATTGGACCGTATGAAGTGCTTGAGCGGGTTGGGACATTGGCATATCGGTTAGCGCTACCTCCAGCGTTATCACTGGTGCACAATGTTTTTCATGTGTCGCAGCTGAGGCGGTACGTTCCTGATCCGAGTCATGTGTTGGAAGCTCGACCACTGAAGGTGAGGAGTGATGCGACATACGAAGAACTACCAGTACGCATCGTAGATCGGAAAGATCAGGTGTTGAGACGGCGAGTCATTCCGTACGTCAAGGTTCAGTGGACAAACCATACAGAACGAGAGGCGACATGGGAGCTTGAAGAAGAAGTCCGGAAGAAGTATCCGCATCTGTTTGAATAAGGTACGTAAGTTTCGGGGACGAAACTTTTTGTAAGAGGGGAAGTATGTTATATCCGTGTAAATGGAAGACGGAAAAAAAAACTATACTAAAGAAGAAAAACAAAACAAACTGATGGTAATAAAGAATAATAAATGAAACAAATTTATTATTAAATTTTCATCATCCTTTCATTTCCATAACACCCTATCTTTTAACCCTCATTACACCCTCATTTACAACCATATCTTCCCTACAATCTTAAATATTGTAACCTTTCTTTCCTCCCTACATATTCATCCGTTTGTTGTTGCACCTAAAAGAAAAGAAATAAAAGGGAGAAGCTGAGAGTTAGGCTGAAAAAGGAAGAAAGGGAAAAGAGAGAAGAAGAAAAGAGAAATAGGTAAGTACCCTATCCGTACTCGTTATGCATTTGCAAAATCTATATATATATTTTTTGTATAAATTTAAGGATCATGCATAAGTATTTTTATTTGCATAGATGGATGTATATATGGATATATGTAGCCTTGCGTATGTGTGCAATCAGTTGTTTAAATATTTATATATAAGTACGTGTCCCAGGCCATTAGGCCGAAAGATACAATTCATGTAAGTCCTTATGCGTGCACGAAGGAGTGTTGTTTTAGCAATATATAATATTTGGTTCCTAAAATATGCATAGATCATTATGTGTGTATATATAGGTATTTGAATTGTATTTGATGTTGAATTTATAGTCATGGCCGATTTTTATTTGTAAATGAATAAAGTTGATTTTGGCATACTCATATACGCATCTGTTGACATACGATTTCCTTTTATGTGGGTTAAGTTGATGTTATATGTATATATTATCATATGTGAATATATGTGAATTTAAATTGCAAATTGGTAAGAGATTCATATACGTGGCCTAGTGTAATTCATGTGAATAGAAAATCTAGTGAATTGATTTTAGTATAAGATGTGAAGTATTTTAAAGGTATATGGTAATGGCATATATGATATATATACATAATTACATATATTACGTGAAAGTTAGATTGTTAAACGAAAAATTATGGCCATGGGCCGAAATGATTCCATATTCTTAAAAGTGATGGAGGCTGAAAATTATGTTAGGATGGTTAGGTGTTAACAGGACTTTTATGTGCATATGTATATATTTTACAGATATATGCTATACATATGTAACTAAATTGATAATGTTAATCTTAAATGCGTGAATGGCCGAAAGGTGATATTTAAGCAAGGATACTAGCTTTTGTATGACTTGGAAATTGAAGGTTAAGAACTGTGCATCTTTAGTATCAATTATGACACAAGTTCTATGGATACATGAATTTTAAGATAAGAAATATGTGAGTTTATATTTGTTATGAGTTCTAAAAAAAAAGCGAATAGAAATCATGCATATTGCGAAACCCACCCTTACAAGAGAAATATATCGTTAAGCTGGATTGGTTTCGAACAAACGGGCCGTCCGAGCACATATGACTATATCGATAGGCCGCTCGGACACATATGACCGCCAGTTGGGCCGTCCAGGCACATATGACTATATCGATAGGCCGCCTGGACACATCGACCATTGGGTGATCAATCCATAAGTCTTGCGATATAAGTCACTTGTAAGGAAAGTGCTATAGTCATCACGTCGCCATCGCATCGTTATCGCATCGCATCGTTATCGCATCGTTATCGTTATCGTTATCGTATTGCATCGCATCGTTTTAAAAATTGCATCATCGGATTTTTGATTGTGACTAACCTTAGACTTACTCTGTGTGTTTATTTCATCTGTTGATATCGTTGATTAGTATGCAGTGTTATCGTAAGGTTACAAAGGTAAAAATATCTGTGAGTGGAAACTTGATGATCTTATATGTTATTATTATTTTGTTATTACACCTGTTTCCACGTGTATGATCCCGTAGCGAGTACTGGCAGGTTACTTGCTGGGCGAAGTATCGCTCATACCATACTTTCTTATATTTTCCAGAGCATCAGGAGTACGACTTTGTTTACATTGATGATGACGGATTTCGAGGCTCAACAAGGATCTAGTCATGACACTTTATAGACTTAACATAAATGTACTTTCGGAGATTTAGTTATTATCTTTGGGTTGTGTAAGACTATTATACCAGCTTTATGTTGCCAAGACCATTGTATCGTAATTATTAAATATGATGATTTCGAGGTTTTATTTTGATTTCCGCTGACATCGATTTACGTCATGGTGCTGACGTGATTTTGTATCGAATTCGACGCTTTGTATTTTGCTTAGCGAAATACGGCGGGTGAGTCGTTTCGGGTACTAGGGCTCGGGACGGGTCGCTACACGATCGGCTCATAGACTGCTCCTAATTTTAACCTAACCATTTTAAAGAAATAGAACATTAGGTTACGATAATCATGACAGTGTCATAACTAAAATACAAACTAAAGTTTGTCTAAAAAGATAGCACACTAAGTTACCATAGTCATGACAGTATCGGTGCTCATATATAAAACGAGACACATGAAGGGAAAGAGAAAGACAACCATGAGTCCTTTTTTTTTTCTTTTGGAAATAGTTCTTTCTATGTATCGAAATCCCTTCCCTATTATACTAACGCACCATATTTTTATTAGTGTTTCATCTATACAAACGGGAGTCTCACTAGAATCAAACTCTAGGATGGAGGTATTGTTTGACTGACTCTCATCATCCCCAGACTCTAGCGATAGTTTTTGTTGACGTTGGATATACTAGATATGATGGTTGTTTTTGTATGTATAGGTGAAATCTAATCTGTTGGAAAAATTGAAAAACTTTGTCCTCCCTCGTTCTAAAGTTCTCTGTCAAGGCAAGAAAAGGTAAGGAGCTAACTCGACTATTATTTGTCTGACAATTTCAAAAACAAGTTAATAATATTACACTTCTCATATACCAATTTTTTTTTTCCTTTAAAATTTCAGAAGCAAGTTAAACCTAGCATTTTTCCCTCTCTTTTATTGGGCGATTATTAACTTTCCATTTTCTTTTCAAACTTCTTCTGTTTTTACTTTATCCCCTTAATGAATGGGGATAGGATCCCCTCACTGCATGGGGGTATGGTGACGCGTGACCACGCGACATGTGGCAGCAAGTAGGGTTGGTGAGGCTGGATGCAGATGACCCTCATCTAGCCTCATCATCCACCCTTGCTGCTACGTGTCGCGCGGTCACAAAAAGGTGAGAAAAATTGGAGTGAGGAGATCCCAACCTACTGAATGATAACTACTCAACCGAAATGGCAGGAATTTTGGATTCTATTGAGACAAAACATGAAATTTTAATGGTTAAGTTGAGATCCTAATTAGTATTAGATTTAATCTATACATTTTACCGTGATTCACTGATTCTTTACCTGTGTGACATGCTTAAGGAAAATACAGACACACGTACAACAACAACATTACCTTATTGCTTTAAAGGCTCCTGTCTATGACGTGGTATAAGGGGTCGGATGTACACTGCTATACTCATGTGTTAGAAACACGCAGAAGTTGTTTTCCGATGATCCATAACTAAAATTACATCAAGCTATGTCAATCATCTGCTACTTTACAATATAAGAAGCTCAGCCAATTTAATGAGTCATTTTGCTTTATTCCATCATATTCTAAAGTCAAAAAAGAGTGTGTCCTTGACTCCCTTAGAAATGAAAAACAGACACGCATACACAAATATTAAATACTATTAACATCTTAAAAATATTCCGCAATCATGCCTGCTTTCTGCTTTTGAATCTAACCCACAGAATTGCCCAAGTAACTTTTGATGTTTCCTTATACATATTAGGATTTTATTTTAGGTAGAAAATTGCACTCTTCTTTTCACATTTAACTGAATTGATTTTGAAACTATTGGCAAGTTTTCGCAGCTTTGACTTTTGATCCCATTACCGCAAGGGGTGCAGTGATGCGTGACCACGCGACACGTGGCAGCAAGGGAGGGTGGTGAGGCTAGATGCGGGTCACCCTCATCTAGCCTTACTACCCTCTCTTGCTGACACGTGTCGCGCGGTCACAAAGGGATGAGAAAAATGAAGGTGATAAGATCACAACTCTCACTTTTCTCCCCTTAAGTCTCCTTAGTATGTTTATTCATCATTCCGGAGAAAAGGATATTTTCATTGATATCAAAAACAATTTACAAAACACAAAGTGTGGTCTTTCGTTTATCTACAGGCTATGCTAAGTATACAAAATCCGTCTCCATACCAAGCGCGTTCCGCAGCATATCCATCTTCGTCCATGCTTGTTTGACAAAAACAAACGGTGGCGGCGTCTTTCCATCGCGTTTGTACAAAATTCGATTTCTCCATTCCCAAATTCCATATAGACATTCCCGGTACATATATCTCCAACCGATGGACGTTGTGTTTTTCCCAAAATTTTTGCAAAGATTTGCATCGATCCAGTTGGATAGGATATTAGAATTGCTAAACTCGACCCAATGGTCCGGGTGAACCACTATACGCCAAATGCGATGCGCCCATGTGCAGTCTCTTAATTCATGCATAATCGGGTCCCCCCTACCGTTACACCTATCGCACACAGTAGATGAAATCAGATGTCTGCGACTCAGAAAGTGGATTGTGGGCAATACGTTATGTCTTGCTCGCCATAGAAATAGATTATGTCGTAGTGGTCCCTTCAGTCGCCATATACGATGCCACGCTTGTTTCTCCCTATCATCAGTGGATGCCGTTTGAATATCGTAAGCACTCGAAATAGAAAATTTCCCAGATAGGCTGTGCTTCCATCTGACCGTTCCAGAGTCATTTGGAGAAATATCAATACCTGTCGAAAGTATGGGTGCAATGCTCATGATGCTACGCCAAGTGAGAGACATACTTCGGCGACGTGTAAAACCCAACGGGGAGCCATATTTTGCCAGCAGCAGGCGCACCCAGAGTGGATCCTTCTCAGTGAAGAGCTTCCATCCTAGTTTCATAATAAAAGCAGCATTCATCATTTTCAGATTCTTTATGCCAAGACCACCTTGCTCTTTCCGAAGACCAACTCGGTTCCAGGACATGTAGTGAAGTCGTTTAGATCCGTCGCATTCATCCCAGAAAAATTTTCTAATATGTTTATCCATCTCATCAAGAATGCTACTCGGTATTTTCATAGTTTGCATCACGTAGGAAGGTAAAGTGCTCAGAACCGATTGAATCAAGACACTACGGGCCGCCTGCGAGAGAAGTTTCGTTTTCCATCCCTTGAGCTTTTTCCGAATGTTATCCGTAAGGAATTCAAAGTCATTTAACCTTACTCTTCCATGAATGAGAGGTATACCGAGATATTTGCCAAGACTATCAGTAGAGTGGATCTGAAGCCGTCTACTAAGTTTGCTCACCATGTCTCTGGGCGTGTTTTTGGACACAAATATATTAGACTTATGCAGGCTGATTTTTTGCCCTGAGATCGCACAGAATTCAGATAGAGTGGACTCAATAATTATCGCCTGTTCCTCAGTCGCTTCGGCGAATAATAACAAATCGTCTGCAAAGAAAATATGGGAAACCGCAGGGCCATTCCGTGATGCCCAGACAGGTTTCCATCCACCACTGGCCACCGATTTATTGATCGTTTGGCTCAAAATTTCCATACATAAGAGAAATAAATAGGGAGCGAGCGGATCACCTTGACGGACACCCCGAGACGGAGAAAACGCTGGGAGATGTTCACCGTTCCATAGGACTACGAGTGAAGCTGATTTCACAATGAACATAATCAGCTCAGTCATCTCAACTCCAAAACCCACAGCATTGATGACATGTTGCAAACATGGCCAACTAACCCTATCATACGCCTTTTCCAAATCAATCTTAATCATCATTGTGCCCTTCTTACCAGTCTTTTGTTTCATCGTATGTAACAATTCTTGGGCTATGATCACATTCTCAGAAGCCTGCCTACCAGGTGTGAAGGCACATTGAGAATGTGATATCACTTTGGCAATGATCGGCTTGAGCCTATTAGCAAATATCTTCGATATGACCTTTACTGCAACATTCGTGAGGGCAATTGGCCTAAACTGCGAAACTTCTTCGGGATGTGTCATTTTCGGTATTAACGTAACCAACGTTTTATTCAATTCAGCCGGGAATCTCCTGCAGCGAAAAGCACTACTGACAAATTCAATGACGGACTCTTTAACCTTGGCCCAATTTTTTTGGTAGAAAGCAGGCGGTAAGCCATCAGGCCCCGGAGCTTTATAGGGGCCCAACTGAAATATAGCCGTTTCGATCTCCCTCGCAGAGACTGCATGATTTAAAGACCGACGATCGTGGTGGTTCAAATGAGGGAACTCCAAGATGCTGATCTCGGGCATAATCAAAGGCCCGCAACTGTATAACTTCAGAAAGTGATTCCGCACCAATTCCTTCATTTCAGTAGGATCCGAGGTCCATTCATTCTTATCGTTCTTGAGCATCGTAATTTTGTTCCTCTGGGCATGTGCTTTCATAGTGCAGTGAAAGACTCTAGTGTTCCGTTCGCCCAACGAAAGCCATTGGACCTTGGATCTTTGCTGCCAATGCACCTCCTCCAACCGAAGTAACTGTGCATATTCCTCCATGAGTTTAGGTTCTAAAGTGGATAAAAATCTAGAGGGTCTACGAGCTAGCTCTTCTTGTAAGCCTTTAAGCCTAGCAGCACATCTCCTCTTTTTCTGGGTTAAATTACCATAAACATCTCTCTTCCAGTCAATTAGGCGCCCCTTGAAGTCCTCCATTGTTCTAATAAAATCCGCCGGAATATGGACCCATGCTTTGTCCATAAAATTGCCAAAATCTCGGTGCTCTTGCCAGGCTGCGTCAAAACGGAAGAAGCCAGTAGGCCGATGATCCCGCGCAGTTCTATCCATATGCAGTAATAATGGATGATGGTCACTGTGGATTTTCACTAAACGCTGAACATTAGCCATAGGAAACCTTTGATGCCAATGTGAGTTGCCCCAGCATTGGTCAAGGCGCTGTTGTATGCGGAAAGTGCCATGATGATTATTGCTCCATGTAAAACGAGGCCCAGAGAACGGAGGTTCAGATAACGCGCAGGTTTCGAACATGGTGCGCATTCTTTCCACGGAGTATCCCTTGACCGGACGACCGCCAACTTTATCATCTTGGCATGTAACTTGATTAAAGTCACCTATAAGACACCAGGGCATGTGTAAATAACCATTCATGTCCTCAACAAAATCACAAAAAACATCCCTCATTGCCGCAATAGGCGATGCGTACACTAAGGTCAGGCACCAGTTGATTGAGCCATTTTTACAAATGCCCAGATTGATCATCTGAGCCGTGCACCGTAGGACTCTCACTTCTAGAACGTTTGCATTCCAGAAGCTCCACAGACCTCCAGCAAACCCTCTAGCTTCAACGACCGCCATATGGGTGAAATGGAACTTTGACAAGATCCACTCTGCATTCACACTTTGAGATCTAGTCTCACATAGGAAGAGCACATCAGGTTTGTTTATCACAAGAATGTCACGTAATGCCGTTCTAAAGTCGGAGGAACCGGCACCCCTGCAGTTCCATGCAATAACTTTCATGGGTCCACAGACGTAGGTTGTTCCACCCCTTCCATCCCCACAAAGGGTTCTCCATCATTATTCTTAAGAGCCATAGTATGGTTGGCCTGTGCATCTGTTGGACTTAAGTTCGCAGTGTTGGATAGGTCTCCTCCAATGGCCACTTCTATCTCAGGAGGGTGGCTTTTTATATGCTCATTAGCACTTACTTTGAGTAAAGTTTTCCGAGTAGAAGGCAGCTCAGGCCACTCCCCCACATCATTTAAAGGTACATTGCTATTGTACCCATTGGAGCTGGACAAGTTCGAAATGTCACGCAGGAAGCGCGAACCCGAAGCTCCCCCTACCGCCTGACAAACTGCCCCGACCTCTTAAAGACGACCCCCGTGTGATGTTTCTGCCAATTCCTCCTTCAGCCATATAATCAGGCACCATGGTAGGATCGTTTGCCGTTACACTTTTGCCATGTATTCTGATTTTACTTGGACCCTTCACCGGGATCGTCTTCTTTTTACGGTTCTCAGGCCGCCCAACACTCGTCTTACTTATCGCACGAAATGTTACTCCCGGCCCCTTATCAGCAAGTCCCATCATTTGTTGTTGCAGCTCCTCACTATCAGCATTGGTGTACATGGCGGCTTCCTCCTCCTCATCACCTAAAACGTCAAACCTGGATCCACCAGTGTCATGTTTGGTCGATAGTCCAATAGCCTCCTTTCCAGTCTCATATCCATCCCCCCTGCTTTGCATCAGAGCATGTGTTGGTTGATTTTTCCTTCGCCTATTGTTTGTTGCAATCATCCATGGACCGAAGGCCGCAGTTGGCGCAGGCATTTTCGATCCAGTACCAACACAAGCCGCAGATGATTTCGCCCTGTTCGCGGGGCAATCGTCCAGTACATGTCCGTACATCCCGCATTCGAAACAAATTTGTGTTAGACCCTCGTACTCCACAGTGAACACTTTACCATTGACTTTAATTCTAGACCCAAGTGGTTTCTGCAGGTTTATTTCAACGCATATGCGAGCATATTTCCCACGCTTCACCCAAAGAGATGTAGTGTCAACTTTAACTGCTTTACCTAAAAGGTTTCCAACATCAAGCAATTTTTCTTCTGTAAATATTTCCAAAGGGAGGTCGGGGATGCGAATCCATGCGAGAGTAGAATTAACAATATCATCTTTGGTTGAAAAGAAAGGACGCCATTTGGTCACAGTGATGTAGTGGCCTTGAACAGTCCAAGGTCCTCCTTCGAGTGCATGCAAATATTGGGGCCTAGAGTGAAATCTAACCACATAGTAACCACCAGACAAATCAATGATGTCTAGACTCAATCCCATCCCCCATACATCAAGCAGCCTGCGCTCAAGTATACGAAAAGAAACTTGTTTGCCGAGTACCTTGATAATGAGAGCCCTTCTCCATGGTTTCCATAGTTGTTTGAGTTCATCCAGGGGAATTTCCAGCTCCCGGCCGCCAGTGTCAACCTCGTCCGCACCGGTCACCATGGCGTCATCATACTTTTCTAGTAATTCATTTAGTGTATCATCTTCATCATCACTTCCCGTGTATAAGTCCTCCCCTGCTACGGAAGTGGATTGCTGAAATAGATGTGACCAATTTGTCATCTCCGTGTCATTACCTGTAGGCTCACTGTCCGCCGGCCTTTTGAACTTCTTGACACTTCGTTGCAGAAGGTCAGTCTCTTCCGGGGTGGTAGTCGTAGGTTGAGAGTCCATTGTGGTAAGTTTCTTCTCCGGCAGCACCGCCGGAAAAAAGAGGAACCCTAGGTTCGAAGGGAATAGGAAATCGCCTTAAGAGAGAGAAAAAAAGAGTTCTCTTAGAGTTTTAGCTTTCGTGCCACAACACGATTTTTGTTTATTCATCATTCCATTTCTAAAGAAAGAAACAAAAAGCTCCCACTTCCAGAGAATCGGAAAGAAGAAAAAAAAAAGGGAAAAGGGCAAGTTTAGTCTAAGCCCATTTTAAAACCAACAACAATATTATCGTATTACTTTAGAGGCTATCGCCTATAACAGATATAAAAGATCGGATATACGTAACCATACTCATGTGTTAGAAACACGTAGAGGTTGTTTTACGATGACCCATGATGAAAATTATGTCAAGCTGTGTCGATCAACTGCTACTTCACAATATAAGAAGCGCATCCAATTTAGTGAGTCATTTTGCTTTATTCCATCATATTCCATCATTTTGCTTTGTCCTTACTTTAATTTAAAAAATAAGTTTAAGTTAAAGCATCTTAAAGCTTAGTTCATCTGTTTTTGCATGAACTTTCCTTAGTCACCACGTAAATATAGGTAGAAAATAAAACATTTAAGTTTAGTATATTTTCCGGAAGACACGGAACATGTTGGACTTTTTGTGCGTCTAATCACTTATGCACATTCTTTGATGGGTTACCCGAGTTATCCTCTCAGTCGAAAATCAGAAGACTAATCCTCCGTCTCTGCGGTCAGCACACAAAGTGGTAGGAGACTGGCCAAATGGTTTGCTCTATTCACATGAGTGGGGATCGAACCCCCAACCATATGCTTAAAGGACGAGCTGCTGAACCACCACGGCAACCATGTTGGTTACTTATACACATTCTTTAGAAGAATAAAAAGACTAATTATGTTGAATTTCTTTATTGCGAGGATGTTACCTTTTAATTGCTAGTTAATATTGGAAAAAAGATACCCATAAGAATTATAAATATTTCTTAAGACATATGACTCAATAGTAAATACAATTCATGTCTCCATCTTCAAAAGCTTTATGAGTTATCTAAATTAGAAATTCAACAACTTTTTAGATTGACAAGACTTTTACCAAACAAGTCATGCAAGTTGTTCACTACAAATGGGCCAGCAAACTTTTGACTCAATTGGGTTGGATATTGTGACCTAAGACAATACTGCTCATATATCAGTATTGCACTTATGCTACGTGTGTTATAGTTTAAACTTGCATCGTTTTAGCTGTAATGTTCCAACCTAAGTATCAATCGAATTATGTTCTCGGATGATAATGTCCTTATTTTACTAGTAGCATAGATAGTCAAGCTTAATCAACATGTCTGGTCGTACACCATGAATTTAAGAAAAATGGCGTTTCATCAAACATGTATATATACTTGCTGTAAGCATTCATAATGTTAGGCTACTAATCGTTCAAGTAAGACATTTGTTACTTAAGAAAGTTTGTATCCCATAGATCTAAATTACATATATTCATTTTGTATCACCCTTTATTTTCTAAAACAAAATTAAATTTTTTTTTATCATTTTAAACAATTTTGTATTATCTCTTCAGAACATGTTCTTCATATGTCTTTCCTCGTATTCATATGTCACAGGTTTAGAGTATCCAGATTTCACACTGTTTATGTTAGTGTATGTGTCCTAGGCCATGATTTGGATATTTATGTTATACATTTATTATTAATAAAAGAGGTTTTATTATCATTATTGTTGGTTACTATGTTACACAATTTTGATATATGTCCCTGATTCATTATTGTTATAGAGATAAAATAATTTATAATCAGTATGAGTATTGATTTGATAATCATGAGATGATTATGTGTATGGTGATACAAATCAATTTCATAGATACTTGTTAGAGAACAGTGTATTGGATAGACCCATCATGAGATTACTACATGGATTAGCGTCATAAGTAAATCTCATGATAGTCGTGTTTTAATCCTTTGACTTGAGATTGTCATAGTTTCCAACATAAGGACTATTATATTTTGACATGATCAAACGTTATCCGTAACTGGATAATAATAAAGGTCATGATTGAATGTGATAGAAATTATGTAGAGGATATTGAACAATCAAGATAGGATTTGTCCCTCTCTTTTGAGAGAGATATCTTTGGGCCCCTCGATTAGTGAGACTGTGAAATGCATGGCCGTGCTCAAATGAATTGATAGTGTGATCAATATCATTTGTTTTATCAGTCTACTTAGAGATCGAGTAATCATATGTTTGAACAGTATAAGTATGACGCTGACCATGACGTATGTTCAAACTAGATATCGTGTGACAAAGGGATTAATGCATGTACTATTATTAGGCTAGTTGGACTTTACTCGTATTAATTGGGTAGTCGTAATGTCTTGCTAGAGACCAATCAGGACTTGTTGGTTTAATGAAGATTTAACTGACTGCCAATTAATATGGGCCTATCGGGTCACACACAAAAATGCGTATGGGTTGATATTAATAATATTAATAATAATATTATTATTAAATATTAATTATTATTATTATTATTATTATTATTATTTTCGTTTATATATATAATATATATATTTATATCATTAGATAATAACAATAGGATCCATATCTAATATGGATTTTGATTGGTTTTATCTAATCCTAACAGAATCCGTATTTGGTACAGATTATGATTGGCATTAACCAATCCGATCTGGAATCGGATTTTGATATCTATATATATGTATATAGCCTGCTGTGTCTCGTACACAATAGAGAACATAAAAACGAAACCCTAGAATCGTTTTTGGGAAAAGCCGGATTCTTCAGTCGCGCCGTTTTAAGAGCTAGCACTCCGGGCAGAAGCATTCGTGTGGATACCGACAGAGGATGATCGTACAATCGTACCTCCTACGTTCGCACGTTCTACGTCTGCAGATTTCGAATCTATAGAGGTATAGTTTTTGGTTTCTTTCATCGAATTAAATAAACAACATGGATCCTTGGTAGGAAATCAGAGATCAAGTTTTGTTTTTCCGCTGTGCGTTTTGCAGTGATCTCGTTGGATTTCTAACAGTTTATACGATGAAGTATGTGCAAATTGGTCGCCTAAGATTTCATGCTGTTTCTGTCTCTATTATTATTTTTGTATACTTTTTGATCATTTTTTCCATTTTCAATGGAGTTAAGGACACACTATTCCTTGACTTTGGAATATGATTGAGTAAAGCAAAATGATTCACTAAATTGGTTGCGCTTCTTATATTGTGAATTAGCAGTTGATCGACACAGGTTGACGCGATTTTTATTATGGGTGATCGTAAAAATTCATGTGTGTTTCTAACACATGGGTATACTTTCGTATATACGATCCCCCATACCCCAGCATAGAACGGAGCCTCTAAGTAAATGGAGTAACGTTGTTTATAGTTTATACTTTTTGATCATAAGGATTGCTAAGCAAAAGAAAGCCCAAAACTTTAATTGACCTTTCTTGCTCAACTTTCCCAAACCACATAACATGGTGAAATATAACAGAAATAAACTTAATCTTCCCAACATTATTAGTGAAAAAAATCGGATATTTAAGGTTTTGGATAGGAACATTATATGCGACTTGATGCAATGTCATTACAGAATCAACTCAGTTTTCTCTCAGAGTAAACAAATTAATAAAGACGAATTCATTTTTTTTTTTACCTAGTGATGAACCAGAAAATATTCCCCGTTAGTCAACAACAGTCAACGCTAAAGCAAGTGTATCAAGATGGCCAAGTATGATGGCTCGGCCCAGTAACCGACCCGACCACATGTGGTATTGAGGTTTGTCCCGGACTCTTGAGGATCATTACGATAGCATGACCCCGGGGCCCCACAGTCAAAGTCAGATGTTTTCATCTCGGCCACGTGAACAGCACCTAGGTCCTAATATTGTCTTCAAGGGTCACACCTCGGCCCGCAATTTCATCTCGGTCACAGAGCAATGCTAAGCCTCAACGCCACTATTCGTTGTTCTCGGGTCAGCCTAATAATGTCAACCACGAGTGTCCCGAGCAGGCTCACTAGCCCTTCAAAGTCGGATACTCTTATCTCGGCAAGCTGACCCTACTTCAACTCATCCCGGTTGTAGGGCCCCATTACCATCTCGCCCACCTGACTTCTCGGCTATCTCGGCCATACGGTCTCAGTACCCTCAGGGGGTTAAGGAATTCACCTCGGTTAAAAGGCCTAAGTCATCCTTGGCCCCAAGGTCTCATCTCGACCCGCAGTTCCATCTCGGCCGAAGAGCTGAACTCGACCTTAGATCTGATCTGCTCACTGGTATAAGGGTCAGCTACGAGCCTCACGAAAGGCCTCCCATTGCCCTTTGGAGTCGGCCACTTTCATCTCGGCATGCTGACCCCACACCATCAGCCATCTCGGGCACTTCAGAGTGCTTCTAGAAGACTTCATCTCGGTTCTAGGAGTTTACCCCAGGTAATTCTACCGGGCAAAACTCCCAGCCAGGTATCCCAAACCAGCTTATTCAGCTCAGCACCGAGTCACGTGGCGAGCATGCAGGAGCAAGTGTCATCCGACTAACCTCCTTGCCTGTCACAACATCAAAGCTCTGCCCATGCATTGGCCCAAGCCACCATATAAAAAAGGCTGAACAGCAGGAGAGAGAGGAGAAGTAACAGCAAATCTACAGAAATTACTCATCTTCCTCACGGTGAAAACACAGGTTTTACGAGAACATCTCAGTTCCTAAAAACCTTCATTCATATATAAACCTCTCTTACAAAAATGGCCCAGACTGACTTGAGCGTCGGAGGGTATTACCCGGGGCCATAAATCCCGGGTCCTCTGACCTTTTCTCTTTGTGTAGGTCAGCAGTTCCCTTGCTACAGACGATTGACGGAGTTCTAACGGCACCACATCAAACGATTACTTGGTGATCAATTCAGACATCATCATATTGGCGCTAGAGGAAGGGCCCGAACCTCCGTCACTTAATTTTGATCAACTGTACCGTTTTACTTAAACAAGTCAGCCCAAATGGGTAAAGACGCCCGTGAGGGATTAGGAGAGTCCTCTAATCATCGACGAAAAGAGGCCCGCTCAGTTCATCCTGGACAGGATTCCAGGAGGACCGAGCCAGAAAGGAAGAAGGTCCCGGGTATAACCGCGGATGAGAGAAATAAGGCCATGAAGTATGTGGCTGAAAACTTGGATGTATTCGAAGCTGTGGTAGAACGGCTTAAAGGGAAGAGACCCGAGACAGGGGATATGGGGGAAGACTCTACGTCTTTTCATCCGAAGGAGAAGA
Organism: Eustoma russellianum; assembly: GCA_036186865.1. Taxonomy (NCBI): domain Eukaryota; kingdom Viridiplantae; phylum Streptophyta; class Magnoliopsida; order Gentianales; family Gentianaceae; genus Eustoma; species Eustoma russellianum. Next base: position 5,527,313 of record AP025044.1, read on the forward strand.
CCCAGTTGCAATCTTCTCACCGTCCCCAGGGGTTTATGGCAGACGCTAGGCGCAGTGGAGACAGAGCCACTACGCTAGAGTCGGTGCCCATGCCTAGGCAGCGCCTGGGTATAAAGCCTAAATCATTTAAAAGTGTTCGACAGGAAGCGGATCCTCGCAGGCCGAGGAGCCGACTTGAAGAACTTAACCCGGAGTACTTGAGGGTACTCCAGGAAAGTCCATTTTCCTGGGATATCGCAGAGTATTCAGCACCGGATAGTTTTAAGATGCCAAAGATGGATACATATGATGGCACATCTGATCCAACAGATCATCTCTTTCAGTTCCAGACGGCAATGAACTTAAAAAATGCACCGGACCCACTCTGTTGTAAGACTTTCCCCATGTACTTGCGGGGGAAGGCAAGAAGGTGGTTTCAAGAGCTTCCACCCCAGTCGGTGGATTCCTTCAGACAGCTGGCGCAAAAATTTAAGTCTCAATTTGTGTCAAGTGCGCCATTTATAAAGAACTCTTCGCACCTTATGACCCTGAAGCAAGGTGCGGAGGAGTCAATACTGAAGTATATGCGGCGTTTTTCTGACGAATCACTGCAGGTCAGTGATCGAAATGAAGGAGTGAAAGCCGCAGCATTTATCAACGGTCTCAGAGCAGGCCGCCTCTTTTCACAGCTTGCCGAGGAGGGGCCTACTACTTTGAGAGAGTGCCTGGAAAAGGCGCATCAGTTTGCCCGAGGAGAGGAGGCAAATCGATTGAAAAAGGAAGCCGAGCAGAGTACTCGGCGGGAGGCTCGGCCCAGCTCCCGAGCAATTCGACCTGAAGACCAACGCGAACGGCGCAGTGCGTTTGATCGCCTTGGTGCTCGAGGCAAGCGAGGTCGAGAAGGATTACCCCTTCTGGCTTCAAAAGATAGAATTTTGGCCGTCATGGAAAGAGATGGCCTAAGAACGGACCCGAAGCCCTTGGCAGGACCCAGGGACAAGAGGGATCCGAAATTGTATTGCCGATATCACCGAGATGTTGGCCATGACACTGAAGATTGTCGGCAATTAGCTCAAGCAATTCGGAAGTTAATTGAATTGGGACATTTAAAACAATTCTATGATCCGCGTTCTCGGCTTCATAACCGTCTAAACTTCCGAAAGAATGAGCAGAAAGATAAGTGCCGACCTGAGGCACCCCCAACACATCCCAGGTCGGATGATGATGGGGATCGAGATCAGCAAGAGGCTGCAGTTCAGCCACAAATCAATTCCATAATCTACACCATCTCGGGTGGTCCGTCACAGCCAAATCCCGGCGGTCCCAGCTCGTCAGGTACGTCCACTGGGCCTTCCCCGAAAAAACGGAGGTTGACTCGAGAGTTGATATATGGACCAGAGGATTTAGTCCCGCTTGATTCTAATAACACGGGATTAGTCATTGGATTATGCATTCATATGGCGCCGGATAGAATTGTAGAGGTACGTAGGGTATATGTGGATACTGGGAGTGCCGTGAACATAATGTATTATCATGTATACAAGCAATTGGGTCTGGCGGACTCACAAATGACCCCAGTAGCCTCTCCTTTGTATGGATTCACCGGCATGCCTGTTCGGCCAGCTGGCCTGATTACTCTCAGCGTCAGTTTTGGCAAACCCCCTGTTTACCGATGCTTGTGGATGGACTTCGTGGTGGTTAAGGAGAGGTCGGCTTACAATATTCTGTTAGGCCGACCCGCGTTGGTGGCATTGGAAGCTATAATATCACCCTTACATGTTAGCATGAAGTTTCCTACCCCAGGCGGAGTAGTAACTTTGCAGGGGGATATCCCTATTGCTCAGAATTGTTACGCAGTGGCCACCCAAGGGAGTGGGATCGTCCAGCAAGTTGTTCTGGATGATCTCATTCCCCCAACAGACGAATGTTTACAAACCGATGACGCGGTTCAGGAGTTCATCTTAGATTCAGGTCGGCCAGAGAATACAATCAAAATTGGGACTTGGATGCCATCAGAGACTTTGGCTCAGCTTCAGAATCTGCTAAGGGAATTCGCAGAAATTTTTGCTTGGACAGCAGAAGATATGCCTGGAATCCCGACTACTTTAGCAGAACATCACCTTAATGTGGATCCTCAGGTCAGGCCCATTAAGCAGAAAAAAAGAAACTTTGCACCAGAGAGGAACAAAGTGATTGCAGGGGAGGTCGAGAAACTCTTGGTGGCAAAGTTCATTGAAGAAGTCTTGTACCCAATCTGGTTGGCTAACCCGGTTTTGGTCCCTAAGCCGGACAAAAGCTGGAGAATGTGCGTTGATTATACAGACTTGAACAAAGCCTGCCCAAAAGATTGCTACCCCCCTACCGAAGATTGATAGATTGGTAGATTCTACTTTGGGGTATGAGGTCTTTGATTTCTTGGATGCTTTTAAGGGCTACCATCAGATCATGATGGCAAAAGAGGACCGAGAAAAGACCTCCTTTATAACTGAGGTCGGCACTTACTGCTACATCAGTATGCCTTTTGGTTTAAAGAATGCTGGGGCAACTTATCAACGTCTGGTTAACTTGTTGTTCAAACATCAAATAGGCCGAATTATGGAGGTCTACATCGACGATATGCTGATTAAAAGCAAGGTCCTTGATCAGTATATCTCGAATCTGCGCGAAGTATTTGTCATCCTAAGAGAGTCTTGCATGAGGCTGAACCCAAAGAAGTGTACCTTTGGGGTGCGAACAGGAAAGTTTTTGGGGTATATGGTCTCCAAAGAAGGAGTGCAGGCCAACCCAGCTAAGATTGAAGCTTTGGAAAATATGCATCCACCTCGGAACATTAAAGAGGTTCAGAGGTTGACGGGGCGAATTGCGGCCTTGAGCAGATTTCTCTCCAAGTCAGCTGAGAGATCATTGCCTTTCTTCCAAATTTTGAAGAAAAGAACAGCTTTTTTCTGGGATGAACAGTGCCAAGAGGCATTTAATGGTTTAAAGGCACATTTGGCTGAGGTGCCCATGTTGACCTCTCCTGTTCCAGGGGAGACATTGTACATCTATTTGTCCACCTGTCATGAAGCGGTGAGTGCAGTTCTGCTCAGAGAGCAGGATGCAGTTCAGAAGCCTATCTATTTTGCAAGTAAAGTCTTGCATGGGGCCGAGGTGCGATACCCAAATACTGAGAAAGTCATCTTGGCATTGGTGGTGGCGGCTAGGAAGTTCCGTCCCTACCTTCAAGCTCATCCTATAATCGTGGTGACGGATCAGCCCCTAAGGCAGATTCTATCTCGGCCGGACACATCAGGTCGAGCTGCCAAGTGGGCAATGGAGCTTGCCGAGTACGACATCAGTTACAAATCACGTACTTCTATTAAAGCTCAGGCCTTGGCTGATTTTTTGGCTGAGGGCATTTCAGTTGAGGAAGATCCTCCCTCAGCACAGAGTTGGACTTTGTATGTAGACGGATCTTCCTCAAGGGAAGGAAGTGGAGCTGGTCTCTTAATAGTGAATCCTCACGAGGAAGAGACCGAATATGCCTTACGTTTTGATTTCGAGGCTACTAACAATGAGGCTGAGTATGAAGCACTGATTGCTGGGCTGAGCTTAGCTCGGAAACTGGGGGCACAGCAGATAACCGCCCGAAGTGATTCGCAGCTCATAGTCTCACAGATTAACGGAGACTATGAGGCGAAGGAAGACAATATGAAGCGGTATCTGGCCAAAGTTCAGCATCTAAGAGGAATGTTCGAGCATTTTAGTGTTGAGCATATCCCTAGGTCGGCGAACAAGCGTGCTGATGCACTATCTCGACTAGCTTCATCCACCCCGGCCACCATTGGAAAAAGGATTGTTGTAGAATTGGTGAGACATCGCGCTTTTGATGGAAATGAAGTCTTACAACAAGACTATCATAACACCTGGATGGATGAGATAATCACTTACCTACAACATCAGATTCAACCTGAGGATAAGTCGCGAGCTCGGCGACTTCGACTGAAGGCATCCAGGTATGCACTCTTTAATGATCACTTGTATAGGAAATCATTCTCCCAACCATGGTTGCGCTGCGTACCTGAGGACGAAGGAGATTACATTCTCCGAGAAATGCACTTGGGCATATGTGGGAGTCATTCTGGAGCACGCTCATTGGCCCGTAAGTGCTACTTGGCAGGGTATTACTGGCCCACAATTCGCAAAGATGCGGAAGAGCTGGTCAAAAAATGCTCATCATGTCAGGCTCATGCTCCGTCTTTTAATTTGCCGAGCCATGAAATGACCAGTATTTCTTGTCCTTGGCCGTTTGTGCAATGGGGTATGGACTTGGTGGGACCTCTACCACGAGCTCCTGGCTCGGTCAGATTCCTGTTGGTAGCAATTGACTATTTTACTAAATGGATAGAGGCTGAACCTTTGGCCACCATAACTGGGGCTCAAGTCAAAAGGTTCTTATGGAAAAACATCATCTGCCGGTTTGGCTTACCTCAGGTCCTGATCTCAGACAACGGACGCCAATTTGCTGAAGATCCGGTAAAGAGTTGGTGTCTTGACCTGCATATTAAGCAACGCTTTACCTCAGTGGCACATCCACAGTCAAATGACCAAGTTGAACTTGCGAATAGAATTATCAAGGATGGACTTAAGAAGCGATTAGACAAAGTGGGCACAAGTTGGGTTGAGGAGTTACCCAGCGTCCTATGGGCATACCGGACAACTCCCTCAACTTCAACGAAAGAAACACCTTTTTCACTAGTGTACGGCACAGAAGCTGTCATTCCTGCAGAGATAGGCTCCACCTCAATACGAGTCGATTGTCACTCTGCTGTGAATAACAGTCAAGAATTGCGGATAAATCTAGATGAACTAGAGCAGAAGAGGGACCGAGCTCACATTCGCATGGCCCAGTACAAGAATCTGATCTCTCAACATTACAACTCCCGAGTACGACCGAGATCTTTTCGAGTGGGAGACTTAGTGATGCGAGACAATGAAGTCAGTCATGCTGAGTCATTAGGAACCTTTAATTCCAAATGGGAAGGCCCTTATCGCATTGTAGAAGTATTCCCAACAGGAGCTTACAAGTTACAAACTTTGGAAGGGAGAACTCTTCCACGGACCTGGCATGTTTCCCATCTCAGACTTCTACATCAATGATGTAAACTGCAGCTGTTTTGTATATAAACACAAGTTCTTTGTGATGCCACTTTCAAAAGTCAGTCAGAACACGACTTGAGTAGAGCGAAAAATCCTCTAAGACCTCGGCAGGTCCGAGGCAAAAGACCTCGCAGGTTCGAGGCAAGTGCCCGCTAAAGGGTACATTAAGACCTCGGCAGGTCCGAGGCAAAAGACCTCGCAGGTTCGAGGCAAGTGCCCGCTAAAGGGTACATTAAGACCTCGGCAGGTCCGAGGCAAAAGACCTCGCAGGTTCGAGGCAAATGCCCGCTAAAGGGTACATTAAGACCTCGGCAGGTCCGAGGCAAAAGACCTCGCAGGTTCGAGGCAAACGCCCGCTAAAGGGTACATTAAGACCTCGGCAAGTCCGAGGCAAAAGACCTCGCAGGTTTGAGGCAAATGTCCGATAAAAAAGAGTACTAAAACCTCGGCAAATCCGAGACGAAAGGCCATTAAACGGCAGATCAAGACCTCGGCAAGACCGAGGCAGAAACTTGTTAAAAACGAGAATAAGATTTTGGGGTGCCCAAGACAAAGGTTAAAGAAATAACTCATCAAGAGTTAGCAAGTCTGAGGAAAGAGTTTGCTGAAGAAGAGACATGCAAGCAAACTTTAAGTTGTCTCTTACAAAAGCTAAAGTGAAGTTAAGCAAGGCAGAGCCTGATCTTAACGAAGCAAAGTTTATGTCAAACCAGTCAAGAGTTTGGCTCAGCTCAGACAACAGGTTCATTTTAACTTGAAGGCTCAGTTTATTTCATAATAAAGTTTACCAAATTTGTCGAGACTAACCTAAAGAGTTAGCATCGATGGCGTCGAAGAATAAATTTGGTAAAGACATTAAAGATAAAGAAGATAACTGAGCCCGAAAGTTGAAGATTTTTTCATTAATATGAGCGCTGGAATATACATTCATGCCTGGCCTAAAAAGGTTAAAACAAAGAAGAACCCTAGAGCCTATTCGTCCTTATCTTCATCTCTCAAGTCAGCTCCATCAACAAACTTCTGGAACAACTCTTCAAAGTCTTGAGCTGCTTGAGGATTGTAGAGTTCGGCTATACGGCGGTCCTCTCTGTTCAAATCTGGGTGAACTTGGGCACAGGCTTCAATGGCATTCCTTTGGCCGACCTCCATGGCCGAGCCTTGAATCAGAAGCAAGTTTTCTTCAAAAAAGCTGGATTTTTTGAAGTCTTGAATTGCTTTGATCTCAGCATCGATCAAGTTTTGGCGCAGCAGGTTGTTCATCTTTTGCTCTGACTCAAGCTTCTGCGCCATCTCAGCCATATTCTTCTTCAAAAATTCAACTTCCGTAACAGACTGAGTGGAGGTCAGCTCCAGGTCAGCCACCTTATTCTCCAACTCATCAACCTTAGAGTTGGAGGTGGCCAACCTCGTCTCAGCATCCTCAGCCTTCTGTTGAAGTTTGGTATTCCCCGCTTCTAGGTCAGTGACCTTTTGGGTTAGCTCAGCCCTCTTCTTTTCAGATTCTTCCAGTTGCTTCCGAGTGGTCTCAAGCTCCCCAAGAAAATTCCTACAGCGGGTCACCACTTCCATCCCCTGGCCTCGGATCTATACGAAAAGATAACGGTAAAAGGAAGTCCACCAACAAAATAAGTAGAGTGCTCAACAGAAAATTTACTTACCAGAGCAAGGTTGGACATATAAGCATTGGTCAGGGCCGCGAAGTCCGTTGCCCTGAACCTCTGAAGATCCCGAGGTAGAATTGCTGCCCTATTAAGCCTTTCGGCCACGGCAGGGTTCTCAGCAGAGTCTACCTCAGAAAACCCAATCAAGATTGGGTCTTGAATATTACCCGGCTGAGGCAAGATATCCTCAACCGGGTCAGCAACGATCATCTCTGGGGGCTGAGATGGTCCCGGATCACGACTGCTGGAGCCTTCACCCCGCTGTCTCTTCCGGGGGCGGAGGCTGGAGCCTTCACCAGCATCTTCTGACATTTCAGAATTAACTGGAACCAAGGGCTGAGCCACAGCCACAGGCTCATCGTCAACAATTGTGATTGGCAGAGCTGCAACGAAGATAAAACAAGTTAAAACCCAAACAAGTGTTAAAACACTTAAGAAAATTCCTATATTCAAGGAAGAGGTTTTACCTGGCTCAGGTTCCGCCATTTCAGGCTCAGCAACAGCAACCCTAGGGGTTGGGGGCACCGCCGAAGTAGAAGCCCCTCCAGAACTCAAAGCTGCTAACCTCCTTTCCCTTCGAAGCCTTTTCCTGGCCTGATTCTCGGACATTATCTCAGCACGGCTCAGGGATCCAGACATGGCACCTGCATTCAGAGTTAAAACAGTTAGATGTTAACAACAAATCAAGAACATTGAAAATTCAAAGTCTATAGTGACCACCTCGAAGGATGGTTAGCTGATCTGGAGAAAGGGCTCGATAGCCCTCACCAATTGCAGAATGGTTTACGTCAGCAGCCATCCAGACATCGTAGTCAACTTTGTGCCAATCGATGACAATTGGAGCTGACCGAATTCTGTCTGCTTCATCGCAGTACTCCTGGCTTGGCAATGTGTTATGGACCCTGCCTCGTTTCCAGGTAGTCTCACTCGGCAGATCAGATCTTAGAATATAAAAGAATTTTTCCTTCCATCTTTTATTAGAGGAAGGAATGTTGATGGCAAAAGGAAAATCAGTACTAGACCTACGCTTGCTGAAATAATACCAACTATGTGAGGTCCGGCATGCAAAAAGGGCTCGAAAAATAGTGGTATTGAAAGGAAATTCAATAAGACGGAGGAGAAGAATATAACAAAGAATGAGTTTGAGGCCATTCGGCTGAATTTGAGGAAGTCTGAGCCCGTAAGCTCGCATAATACGAATAACGGGCTCAGGAACAGGAAGACTAAAGCCGGACTTGAAATAGTCCTCATAGATTGCCTCGTAACCCCTAGGGGGATCACAAGCGGTTTGATCCGGCAAGGGAAGAAGGGGTTGAAAACGATTTCTATCTACTTTGTAATATTTACAAATCCTACTCAGGTCGGCCTCGGTCAGACTAGAGGTAGTCTCCTGAACCATAGGAGTTGGCCGACCTCTTACGGGAAAATGAGAAGGTCCTCCCTCGAGGGCCTGAGGATCTGCAGGCGCCGGAGCAGGAGCCATCCTCACTGGCTCCGGCGAAGAACTAATTACGGTCAGGGCTCTGCTGGATTGGGCAGAATCCCCAATGGATTGGACCAGAGTACCGATAGGCAGATCATCGTCGGAGGAAGACCTGCCGGACGGTAACGGAGAAGCAATAGCTTCTCCGCTCCCGGCGGCGTAAGAGCCACCCTCAGAAAGGTTTTGAGAATCATGGGAGGAGGAAGACATTATGAAGATAAAGGGAAAACTTACAGAAAACTTGAAGGGAAAAGATACCGGAGGAAGAAACGGAAGGTGACTGAGGATGGAACTTGCCGGAATCAGAAAAGCTTGCCGGAGAAGAAAGCAGAGGGCCGGAGTGAAAGAGTGAGAGCAAATAAAGAATGGAAATAACCTGCGGAAGACCTATTTATAGGGCATCATCTCGGCAACCCAAGCGTCGCCTGAAGTAAATGGCTGTCGGCCCACGAAACGACGGAGTGTAAAAAGCTGCTCAATTGACACTTCGTGTTCTGCGCAAACAGTAAATGCGCAGGCCGAACCAATCAGAACCAGACACGTGCCAGAATAGACGGCGTGACAAGGAATCTAGTCAGAACTGGTTGATCGTCTCGGCCAAAGGATACCATTAGTGCATCGTACATTGTGCTCCTAATAAATACGTCAAGCGGCCTAATTAAGTCTTGACACGTCATCAAGGAAAAGACCACCCGAGAAAGATCTGAGCAGATTAGCCTGCCCTTTTAGCTCATCTCGGCCAGACTAATCTGGGGGGCAATTGATGAACCAGAAAATATTCCCCGTTAGTCAACAACAGTCAACGCTAAAGCAAGTGTATCAAGATGGCCAAGTATGATGGCTCGGCCCAGTAACCGACCCGACCACATGTGGTATTGAGGTTTGTCCCGGACTCTTGAGGATCATTACGATAGCATGACCCCGGGGCCCCACAGTCAAAGTCAGATGTTTTCATCTCGGCCACGTGAACAGCACCTAGGTCCTAATATTGTCTTCAAGGGTCACACCTCGGCCCGCAATTTCATCTCGGTCACAGAGCAATGCTAAGCCTCAACGCCACTATTCGTTGTTCTCGGGTCAGCCTAATAATGTCAACCACGAGTGTCCCGAGCAGGCTCACTAGCCCTTCAAAGTCGGATACTCTTATCTCGGCAAGCTGACCCTACTTCAACTCATCCCGGTTGTAGGGCCCCATTACCATCTCGCCCACCTGACTTCTCGGCTATCTCGGCCATACGGTCTCAGTACCCTCAGGGGGTTAAGGAATTCACCTCGGTTAAAAGGCCTAAGTCATCCTTGGCCCCAAGGTCCCATCTCGACCCGCAGTTCCATCTCGGCCGAAGAGCTGAACTCGACCTTAGATCTGATCTGCTCACTGGTATAAGGGTCAGCTACGAGCCTCACGAAAGGCCTCCCATTGCCCTTTGGAGTCGGCCACTTTCATCTCGGCATGCTGACCCCACACCATCAGCCATCTCGGGCACTTCAGAGTGCTTCTAGAAGACTTCATCTCGGTTCTAGGAGTTTACCCCAGGTAATTCTACCGGGCAAAACTCCCAGCCAGGTATCCCAAACCAGCTTATTCAGCTCAGCACCGAGTCACGTGGCGAGCATGCAGGAGCAAGTGTCATCCGACTAACCTCCTTGCCTGTCACAACATCAAAGCTCTGCCCATGCATTGGCCCAAGCCACCATATAAAAAAGGCTGAACAGCAGGAGAGAGAGGAGAAGTAACAGCAAATCTACAGAAATTACTCATCTTCCTCACGGTGAAAACACAGGTTTTACGAGAACATCTCAGTTCCTAAAAACCTTCATTCATATATAAACCTCTCTTACAAAAATGGCCCAGACTGACTTGAGCGTCGGAGGGTATTACCCGGGGCCATAAATCCCGGGTCCTCTGACCTTTTCTCTTTGTGTAGGTCAGCAGTTCCCTTGCTACAGACGATTGACGGAGTTCTAACGGCACCACATCAAACGATTACTTGGTGATCAATTCAGACATCATCACCTAGCATGAGAAAGTCTATTTTCTTTTCATGTCCATTTTTTCCGGCAATAGTTCAAGATAGTGCGAAGAAAATGTGTATTCAGTGTTATGATCGTGTATTAACTCAAAACAATCCTTTTAAAGGAAAAAAAACGAAATTTATTAGAAAAATTAGATATGCCAATGTAGTCTCGATACTTATATGTCAACATGTTTATTTTATGTTATTTATCGTTAAGTTAGTCTAAAGCTACCACCAGAGAGCTAAAAATAATAATATTTTATGTTATGTTATTTATCGTTAAGTTATTGATCACGACCATTTCCTTTTTTGATCGAATTGATTGGTTTATTTTGCACTTTTTTGTTGTTATATTTTTTTTAAATTATTTGTGCATATAAACGGTTATGGATATTTTAATATCAAAAGTTTTTTATTTGTGTTTACTAAACCACATCACTAGTACATTAATACACACCATATTCCTATTATTGTGTCATCTATGCATGTACATATAGAGATGTGAGTCTCACTGGAAGCAAACTCTCTATCATTTGTGATGGAGGTATTATTTACATGTCTCTCATCCTTCCCAGACCCTAACAATAGCTTTCGCTGTTGTTGGAATATACTGTGTATGGTTGTTGTTGTTGTAGCAACACGCCAAATTGACATGCCAAAATATCAAATGCACCCAACCAACCGTCAAGAAATAACCCATCAAATCTAATTTACGAACATGAATAATTTGGTATTTGTAGATTGACAAATTAATATGAATACGACATCCAAAACTGACATGTTTAGGTTATGTTCGAGAAATTGAATCGTGAAATAAATAGGTCAATTTCATGTTGGATTCTTAAAACCCGGCAACACACTTTTGGTCAACCCACGGCATGACCGTTCGTCACCAACTCCTACTCTAACAGTATTATCATGAGCCTAAAATAATTTCACCTCAGGCTAAGAAAACATAAGACAACGGTATGTATGTATGTATAGGTATATAATTGTGTGTACGTAAGTATTATGTATGTACATGTGCAGTATGTATAACATTGGTCTCCCTATTTATCGATGTAACACTTAGCTCATGAAGAGGTCTAAGTCCTTTCTTTTTTTCTGTTCCCTTTGTGTACAATACAAATACAACACAAACAACGTCTCCGTAAGGAAACAGCTACCATTTTAATCGATTGAGTTCATGAGAGACAGAAAGTGAGATAAAAATAGACTTCTGTAAGGAAACAGCTACCGTAAGGAAACGGCTACCATTTTAAAAAAAAAAAATTAAAAAAATGGTTAATTGTACAAGTGGCAGCGTGTGATTAGAGATGTCATATTTGCCTCACTTTCTGCTGATATAAACCCCATTTTAATATATTAAAAAAAAAAAAGTCTATGCTGTTTCGAGAGCATGTAAAAATTGTTAATGATTGAATCATACTACTACACATAAAAAGAACAAACAGAAAATAGAATAAGCGCCTAGATCATGATTGGTGATTAATTGAAACATGTTTCATAGTTTTACATATTTTATTGGTTCTGAGAACTCGTCATACAATTTTACGTATTTTATTTATTGTCAAGGAACTCGTCATAATGCTTCAATAGCATTGTAAGATTTGCCGACTTTGACAAAAGAATGTTGAAAGGGGAAAAGGGTAAAATCAGAATAACATTTGTCTGAACTGCATCAATAATACACTTACAATTTTGACTAAAAGATTACCATATTGACTTTGTGCGTGAAATGGATGTCGCACAGGTACAAACTTAATGAGAATCTCTGGTCAAAGCAGACTCAAAAGACTGATTCCACTTTTTGAAAAAACTGCTTACCATCAGAGATACATTGCTTACCTCAGAAGGCTCCATTGATGGTGACATTGCGCTCCTTTTATCATAGGTTAGAGAGAACGATGTGCGTCCCGCTTTGGAGTATGACAATTTCCGCAACAAGGGATGCATAGTTCCTTGGTCTAAATTTGTCTAGGACAGTATCATCATCCCAAAACACTCTTTTGTCATCTGGCTAGCCAGCCTCGGCAAACTTGCAACAAATGATAAGCTTATGTTCATTCAGGAAAAGGAATGTGTTTATGTGGACAACAACCGGAAACGATCTGTCACTTGATGTTTCATTGTCCGCAATCCAAACAAGTTTGGAAATATGTGTGTGATTGGTTACGACTACCGCGAAGTCTTCATTCTATTATTCGAGTACTTGCATGGTCCAAATCTAGAATAAGAGGGAAAACACTGAGAAGCAAAGCAATTAGAGCCACTGTTGCATCTACTGTTTATTATATTTGGCAATGGAGAAATAAGAAAATGTTCGAGTATTGTTCAAACATCTAGTGACATCATCCATCGAGTCTGCACGTGTTATGCCCCGCACCCCCCGTAGAATAATTAAAGGATAAAAGGAAATTAAATGAGATTAATGGCAATTAATGCTAATGAATTAATAATTAAAGTTTAAATTTATTGGTATTTATGGAGAGATTAAATATTAGAATTAATTAGTATTTAATTTAGGATTAAATATTAAATTTTAATCCTTTAAGATAAATGAGATAATAGGATATAATTTAGAAAACTCAAATTTCACCCCTTCCCTATATCAAACTGACAGAACGTCAGTTTCTCTCCATCGCAGAAAAGAAACCGACATTTTTCCTCTCTCCCTCCCCATAGGCGATTTCATATTGCAACCCTAGGAGAAAAGATTCTTCAGGAGTCAATCCGTAGTTCGTTCTTCAATCCGTCTTCGAGTAATCACAAGCAAGTAATCATCTTATAAGTTCCTACGATTTGCGAAAGAGAAAAGGCCCTATTTTTGTATCAAAATTGGATCACCATGCAGTATTATGCCCTTGTTTATCCTTTGTGAATTCTGTACAATTTCTGTGTTGTAGTTTTGTTGTTTTGGCCATTGTCTATTGCGAATCTAATTTGATGTTGGTAAATATATGGATTCCTGCAAATCCCCACCCTTGAATTCCCCTTTGCTGTGATTGAACTGCTATGAGAGTGGTTAAGGGTGAAAAGAGGGATCTTTGGATTCGTGGGTTGAAATCGCTGAGATCTAGGCTTGAATCTTTGTTTGGAATGTGTGTAACGTTCAATCTGTAGTTTAAGCATGAGATTATAGCAGGGATTAGGCATGGATTGATTGGGATGAAGTTTGGGATCATCTGGAGTCATGGTTCTGCAGTTTCTGCAGAAATCGCAGAATTTCTTTTCTGGAATCGTAGACATCGATCGATCAATGTGGGTATGAAGTACTTCGATCGATCGATGTAGGGTATGATGTGGGACAGAAAGTATTCTGATGGGCATCGATCGATCAATGTGGGTATGAAGTACTTCGATCGATTGATGTAGGGTATGATGTGGGACAGAAAGTATTCTGATGGACATCGATCGATCGATGTGAGGGTATGAAGTACTTCGATCGATCGATGTAGGGTATGATGTTAGGCAGTAAGTATTCTGATGGACATCGATTGATCGATGTGAGGGGATGAAGTACTTCGATCGATCGATGTAGGGTATGATGTTAGGCAGTAGGTATTCTGATGGACATCGATCGATTGATGTGATGTAGGGGATGATATCAACCAGTTTTGTGGGAAGATAAGGGAAGAAAAAAGGAAGCTAGGGTATCATTTGGGTGACCTTAGTGACTTCTTAGGACCTGGTTGAGGCTAGTTTAAGTCTTGGGAACTCGACTTAGGATGGTGAATCAACGGGGAGGACTTCGTAATATATTTGAACCGGACTTTAAGGTATATGATCTAAGGTGTTAAGAATGAATGTTAGAAGCTTCAATAGGGTTCAAATGGAGCGTGTGAGAAGAGTTTACTTCATTCCTTGTATCCTTAGTGTGAAAGCGTATGTGAGGTAGGTTTAAGCTTGTGGAGATACGATAAGAGTGAGAATGTGATTAAAGTATGCAATTGGAGAATGTGATTGATATGTGAACGTGCATTCTTGCATCATGGCACTTGCATTTGCATTATGATTTGATAAAAGCTGTGCCTCGGCACAGGGTATAAAGTTTGCGAAATGAGCTGTAATGCGTTATAGGGTATAAAGACAAGCTGTAATGTGTCATAGGGTATAAAGACAAGCTGTGGCACATTACAGGGTATAAAGTTGAGCTGTGGTGCGTCACAGGGTATAAAGACAAGCTGTGGCCCATCACAGGGTATAAAGTTATGTGACCGGACATTGTGACATGTATTGCACTGTTTTGAAAAGAATTGCATAAGCATTTATGACTGTGTAGTGTAGTGCATATTTTGTCATGCATCACGTGAGTCGCTACGGTATGATGGATTTGTAACTTGATTGTTATTGAACTGTTGAATGTTTATGAGTTACTGCTCTTATGCTGTTACGCTATTAATCTATGCTCTTTAAAGTATACAAGACATGTGGCCCATCAACCCCTTGATTTAAATATTACTCATGTCTTGCCATGCGTTGATTCCGTATGTCTTATAAGCGGGTTACTTGCTAGCGTTTTTCGCTAAGGATACTACTTTTGTTTTGCAGATGAGCCTAGTTATGACATGATTTTCATAGAAGACGACGGCGAGTGGGCTGAATGGGACGTTTAGAGCTTATCTTGGGATTTGTTTTAGATGTTTCTTATTACCTTAGCTTTCTTTCGTTCATTGAGGATGTAGATGGTTACGTCCATAACCAATTTTAATTACTTATGTTTTTGGGAATACAAAGTTAATGGTCTTAGACTTTATTTTATACATGTTTCCGCGCTTATTTCTCTTACGTCATTGATGATGTGTATTCGAGAGATGAGACGTCTTGTAGTCTTCTCAGTAAGCTACGACGGGTGCACCGGTTCGGATCCGCTGTCCGGGTCGGGGCGCTACAGCATGCATGTGTATAGAGTAATATACAGGATATTTCCGCATTTGATACACCATTAGGTTGCATTAGTATAAGAGACATCACTTAGGCACGTTTCATTTTGGATGACTAAATTTTGATAATATAGTGCTTCACTATCTGTCAAATCTTAGTCATCCTTACTACTTATCTTCCATAGTATGTCTACTATCCTTCTCACTTAGATTTGGTTGTAAGGGCATGTCTTGGGTGCTTATTCATCTAATCTATTTACATTATGCTCTTGGTACTTGGAATTACATGGTTGGTATTAGTTTTAAATGCAGGTTGTTCTGTGATGAGATACATGGCAATTTCTTCCACTTGGGTTCTACGCCAGGTTGGTTACATTCCCTTTTCCAACTATTGCTCATATACCTTTGCATTAAGTGCGCATCAACATTTGCAACTCTCAAATTTGACTCTGCTCTTGCGAAGCAGCATTATTTTGTCCGGCTACATCTAGTACATTCATCTCGATGTATTATCTTACCTTGGTATTCTAATGTTATCTTCTTTTGTTTTGCTACATTAGTATCTGTACGGGTAACATCCTCTAGATGCATTGACATTCGTCATGATCGATTAGATCGTATAATTTCTGGGTTTATCATATTTGGATTTTCCCAAAAATCATACAATTCGAAACTGATGAAAGAGTCAAACAACCTGCTTATTAATTTCTTATCCAGTTCACTAATGGAGAATTGTCACTCTTGCTTCTTGTTTTAGCCATCACCCTTGCCCCCACGGTGTATCCACCATCATTGTTGTGACACCAAATCTTATCATTTCTAGTGTGTTTAAGACACACCAAAAATGTTGTTTTTTTAAATAAAATAGAATTGCTTTATAGCCGTAGTAGTAGCTAGTACAATAGACGAAAAGTTGTCACTCCACTCTACAAGTACACCTAATTTCTGACCCTAAAAAGATCTGGGTCTAACTATCTTTGGTGTATTTTAAACACGTTGTCACACCGTAGATGATAGATACACCGGATCTTATTTATGTTTAAAGAGTAAAAAATCATAAATAAGGCCTAACTTGAGTGACTTAAAGCTCTAACATAAAAGGTTTTAAATTCCAATATTTATAAATTCAAGTACGTAGTTATTACTGAGATCTCAATATAATAGATTTCAGATTCAAACATTTGAAAGTGCAATGTTTAGTTAACTGTTAAAGTATTTTGTGTTTCCACTTTATGATCTGTTTTATTTCATGTATGCAGCATTTGTTGTATACCATGTGTTAGTAGTTTATTTCGGATACCTATCATGTATTGTATATCATGTATATGCACTATACATTGACGTGTATTATATCATGCATAAAAATATAAATTCAAAAAAAAATCATGTAAAAAAATATTTACGTTATCCTGTTTTTTAACTGAATCCGTCTGTCAATAAAAGTTGATTTAAATGGGTTCGTCCATTTCAATTTGTAACGTCTTAAGTTTGAATCATGTCATCACCAATCCTGTGATTTAAATGGGTTCGTTCATTTCAACTCGTAACGTCTTAAGTTTGAATCATGCCATCATCGATCCTTATTGGTGGCCAATCTTCGTGAACATCCTGTGAGGGCAATTTAAGTTATACCACCTTAAACATCCTATGATGACAATGCATAAATTCTACTATAAACACTCTGTAAATTCCAGTGTAAACATCCGATGAGGCTAATCTGTAAATTCTACAGCAAAGTGGTATGACCATAGATTTGAAAGGCCTCCTCTTACCAAACTTTTGTTAAAAAAAGAGTGTTCCCATGTCATAGCTGAGTTAGCACTCGGATTAGGATATTGTAATTGGAAGAGAGCATGATCAAATCAAGATACGCACAGCGCATGTGTAATACTGCTATCTGAGCCAGTAATAGCTTAGGCTTTAATATCCGCCCAATTAAGTAAAGATTGTATGCGCTCAAATCAGGATACGCACAGCACATGTGTAATACTGATATATGAGCCAATAATGACTTAGACCATAATATCCGGTCTAATTAAGTAAACATTGTTGATTCAATTTGAAGTGAAAAATTTGTATGAATGGTTATTAATTTAAATATGACAAACGGTTAAAAAAACTGAGTCCATCTGGTTTTGTTACGACTTGTTATAAGCAATTAATGTAAAGGAATCTCTCTGATGGCGCGATTTAAGGAACCGCAATAAAAGTTGTTCGGCAATACTCCCCTTAGGCAATTATTACTCCATCCATCCATGCTCCATCCCTCACTTCTCCACTCGCCACTACCTTTCCCAACTCCATTTTCTACTACATTTCGCCTTACCTAATCCTCTCTCTTCATCCAATCTTCTGATTGTCCTGATTATATCAGAAAAGTGTTGTTTTCGATCCTACCGAGCTGATGATTTTCATAAATTTTTTATTCAGCTGCTTGTTGATTATTCAAAAGCAAAATCAATTAGAGGTAAGGCTCAAATCGTTAAACAAAGGGGCTGATATGTAATACAGCGTTGTTGATCTTGCCGAGCTGTTAATTTGTAATATTTTTGGATTCAGCTGCTTGTTGAATATTTTCCAGAAGCTTCTAATTGCCTTCGCTAGCGAAAGGTGAGGCTAAAAGTATTGAAGCGAAAATGCTAACATGTATTCCACGCTCGAAGACTCCCGACGATAATTCCGTCGATCATTCCGCTGACAATGTCAACGCCGCTAGTAAACAATCTATCAAATCTCTTACTTCTCAGGTACATTCAATTACTCCAAACTGTCTCTTTTCTATTTTTTTTAATAAATTTTTCTAGAAAAAAATGATTACGTTTTTTGGTTGTGAATTAGATCAAGGATATGGCAATGAAGGCATCAGGTGAATACCGGCACTGCAATCCATGCACAACCGAGCGGCAGGAGAAAATCATAAATGCGAATTACGTGGAATCCGATTCGGTGATGTCGGCGCAGTCAGAGAGGTTCCGCTGGTCGTACCGGCGGAGAGGAAGCTTGAATTCTAGCTCTACGGCGGGGAGGAAGGAGCTGGAAGCGAGGCTGAAGGGGATATGTAGCGGCAAAAGTATGCCGGTATCGGCGAGCGGGCGGCGAGTTGAGCCGGTGGTGTTCGTGGACGAGAACGAACCGAAGGAGTGGGTGGCACAAGTAGAGGCCGGCGTTTTAATTACCTTCCTGTCGTTGCCTCAAGGTGGTAACGATCTTAAGCGGATTCGATTCAGGTGTAGGTTCTGTCTTCCTTACCTTTCACCCGCTTTTTTTTTTCCTTTTTCTTTTTCAATTTTGCTTTTGGAATAGATGATTTTTTTCTTTTTCTCTTTAACATGGTACAATGAATTGGAAAACATTAGAAGTTTGATATATCATGAAATAAGGTATCACGATATATGATATTTAATTACTTATGGAAGTCTATGCGGAAAACTTATAATAGGGCGAGTTTTTTTTAAATGGGAATGTATATTTCCATTCTCTTGTGTATATGATTATCTATTTTAATTTCTTATGAGTTAGAACTTAGAACTTAAAATTGTGTAAATAAGCATATTAGGATGGTTGAGATCTCCCCACCCCATTTTCCTTACCCTTTTTGTGACCACGCGACACGTGGCAGCAAGAGGGGATGGTAAGGCTAGATGAGGGTCACCTGCATCTAGCCTCACCACTCCTCTTGCTGTCACGTGTCGCGCGTTCACGCGTTACCACATCCACTTATGCTGAGGGGATCCTATCCCGTTTAAATATTAAATAGTCACTTCTTTCTTTATTTTTAAGTTTGGTAAGTAAACTAGTCTTGAAATCCAGTAATGAGTCTAAGAAAATCGGGTACTTCCGAAACTGTGGCACTGGTGGCATTTTAGGATGCACCAAAATATTTAAAGTAATGGGAAAAAACACTTGTCCGTACCCTTTGTGATTTTAATTAAAAAAACCTTAATTTCCTGAAATGATTTACTTAGTTTTCCTGTAGTCCTTAACAAAATACTTGAACGAAAGTGTTTTTTAGTTTCCATTTATTAAAGTTGATGAAGTAGATTGGGTTTAGATATCTTCGTATTTTTCAGTTGATTCAATATATTTTTACTTTTTCCTTTATCATCTAGCTTTTCTGCTCGTACCTACTCCACTTGCTTCTTTTTTCATCTTCTTAAACATACTACTCTCACTGTTGAGTCTCTTTTTCATTTACTATTTTCTCAACTAACTCGCTCATTTCATCTAGCTCATTCTAATTTAATTGAATAAGATAAAAAGTATTTTTTTTCCTCTCTCGAGGGTGGCATAAATGTCTATAATGGTATGCTCGGTTGGTGGGGAGAACTACACATTTTTGTTGTTGTTGAAGAATTGAATACTTAGATTGGTTAAATTTGCTGATGTACTGTTTTTTCAGTTTCTAAAATGATATCACAGAACCCTTGTTCAATGAAAATGAGTTACTTTCGAGCAAATATTCCATATTAGATATCAAACAATTATTTAACATGTGATACTGACACTACTTGTGAATATCCAATAAACAGGAACACCAAACATACTATAACATAATATATAAATATATATTATTTATACATACGTGTGGAAAATAACACGCTTGTGAAGCAGCATATAATAACATATTCCACTGTTCTCAACTTTTTTTCTTTTTCTTTTTACTTTTTCTAAGGAGAAGTCTCTTGCATTTGTAACATTGAGGGAGAGGGTGATAAAGAAGATGGCATTCAAGACATGTTGATTATATCTTATGTTTATGTTTTTATATTATTTTATCTCTTTGTTGAATCTATTAATATTAATCTTTTTTGTATCTTTTCTGTCAAGTTTGTCTTGAGTAAAAAATTTAAAAGGAAAACATATGGAATAATGCACAATTAAAGCACTTGAAATAGAATTTTTAAATGTTCTTATATGTAACTACACTTGAAACATAAAAACGTACAAAAAAAACTCAAAACATACAGAAAAACAATCAAGACGTATAGAAAAACAAACAATAGATATAAATTTTATATAGAGGTTTTTATTTGGGATTTTGAATTTATAAAAAACTAGTAGCGGTCATATCTTTATTTTATTGGTTCTAGAAATGATGATGTTGACCTGTAAAAAGAAATACGTAATATAATTATTTAATACTTCGCGAAACTTCTTCCCACGTTTATATTTCTGTTCCGTCACCTGGTGTCATCAGCAGCACCGGAGCCTGCACCCGAAACTATCGGGGTCGCGGACCAATGCTTTGTTGCATGATAAAATAGTAATTTTTAATATATAAGACTGAAATTATTATGAGATAAATGCAATTTAATCAAGCCTTTTATTTATTATACAAATATAATTAGCTCAAATTGAATGATTCCATAGTTGTCTTTGTCAACCAATGTCAACAAAATATCAGTTCACGGCTTGTGAGCAACCTTTACTTTTTCGAATAAGAGACCCTTAAAATTTAGATAATCGAGGTAATAAATAATATATATAGGCTTGTTCTTTTTTTTTTTTTTGGTTGAAATCATAAATCAATCTACTTGCTTATTCAATAGTTGCTTATGATGTTACTGAACTTTCGATCAATGTCTTTGAAAAAAAAAGGTCGTGTATTTATAAATCAAGTTCTATTATTAAAGAAAAATGGTACATCATTACTCATAATTTTTTGGTTATGTCAAAATCACAATTAATTTAAAATAAGTTGGTTCAATAAGCCTTTGTAAAGGAAACTTTTGAATTGGTTCTTCTAAAGCTACTTTCTGCTAAATGTCTCTCTGTCAATGGTTACGCACCTACCGCGCGCAAGTGATTGTGATTTGTGTCCGTAGATGTAAATCAATTATTTCTGTTTGCCATGCAAATAAATCAAATGCTAGCAATTATTGCTAAGACCAAGCCTATTAAAAGAAATATATATATATATATATATATATTCATTTATATATACTCATCATATATGTCCAGGTGTTTAATAATTTGTGACATTAGGAGGGTTCTACATCAGTTATTCTCAATATAATGGAACTAGGACTGTTGAACGAACCGAACAGTTTACGAACTGTTTGAGTTCGTGTTCGGTAATTATTTCTTAACTAGCCAATTCAAATAGGCATTTAAGTTCGTTTAATTAAACGAGCCAGACTGTTCACAAACTGTTCGACTCGTTTAAACAGTTATAAGGTTATCGAGCCGAATTCGAACTAATTTTAAAGTTTGTTTAGCTAAAAAAACTGAGCCGGACAGTTTATTTAGCTAAACGAATCCAAATTTGAAAAATTAGTATTCATTTCGACTTGGTTCGTTAACCCTCCTAAATGGAACCCTAAGAAAATATTAGCTAACTGTTTTTGAGAAGTCCAAAAAGGCAAAAGGAAAAAACAAATTAATGAACACATTGATAGGTTTTCTCAAAAAAAAAAAAACAAATTGATAGGCCTATTTTGATTATGTTGGCAAACTTTCCTGGTTGATGTTGTCTTGTCGGAGATCTGCCGACGGCTTTCATTTTCAGTCTTCGTCACGCGGATGGTTTTATTCGTCATATTGTCACTATTTGTTGCCACATTTTGTCTCCAGAAGGACTAAGGCGCTTAAAAGTACTTGCCTCTTTTACTCTCTTAGCTCCCCTTTTTTTTTTCTTTTTTTGACAGGGAGAAGGACAAAACTTGATTATCAATTTGGCTTCTATACAAGGAACATGACAGAAAAGTTTTCACTTTATTGTTGTAAAAATAAGAAGAATATAATAAAAAGGTCCAGTTCTATGAGTGAGTAAATTTCATCCTGGTACTCACGTTATCGGTATAGACAAATAGAAGAAAATGTCAATTAATCAGGTGAAATTACCTACTATTTTTCTAGTTCTTATGGAATCAGGAGTAACTAGCAAGATAATTAATTGTTAATCCTCCTCTATAAAATTTGCGTCAACTCTGGGGCCTTGAGCTGAGATAATTTCTTGGGCCCCGTTAGATGATTATGAGCTCTCATGCCCATATCCTACATGGCCTAACTTTTCCTTCAGCTTCAATTTTATGGTGGATACTAGCTCTTCTGTTTCTTCTTTCGTTTTCATTTTTCATTTTGGGTGTTTTCATTTTTCGTTTTGCATGTTCTATTATAGGGATGTAAGTGAATATTTGTTTTTCTATTTTTGATTCATCAATATAGATAATATAAAACATTTAATATGATACTTGTTATAATTCTTGTATATCGCTTTTAATGTGAGATAAAAAAAACAAACATTACTTACTTGGAAATCTATACGAACATGATAGCTGGATACTCGAGTGGATACGGGTCAATTGACTGAGTATTCTAGTCTTTTATCTTTCCTTAGTGGACTGTGACTTATGATCTATTCCAAGAAAATGATTGGTTACTTGCTTTTTCAAATATACTTGAGTGGTGTCTGGAGGAACTTCAAAGGAAGGTTAATTACCAGACTATGCTTGAAATTTTAACTGCACTAAGGATCTACGCCAGTTTTCCACCTGAATATTTTGGTTGAACTAATAACCATCATCTGATCAAATTTGCAGTGGTCCACTAACCATTTTTTTTATGAAAGAGGTGAACACTTCTACAAAACTATTTTTAAACATATAAAGCGAAACTGAAAATCATGAATAAGAGTTATAGAAAACAAAGTGTCAGTCACATCTCCAACTCAAAAGACTTATTGGAAAATCAGGGCCTGAGACTGTTAGAGATCTTTCAAAAACTCTCCACTCAAAGGGTAAACTTTGTTAGAAAGTACGTCTAAAGTACGTCTAAAGTACTTTAAGATTTGCTCCAAACTTATATAAAAACATGTAAGATGTTGTTTAAGAGATTGAAAGGTGATTTGAACATTTTAAACTTGTAAGATCGAACCAACTGAAAGCTGAAATGAAGTTGAGTGTCATGTTGGACATAGATCGAGCACATCGATTGATCGATGTGGATGCAAAGCTGGAAACTCTATGTCCAACATAGTTCGATCAATGTGACATCTATCAATACATCGATCGATCGATGTTGGCATGATACAAAGTTGGAGGTCTTTATCCAAATATCACATCGATCAATCGATGTGCCAAAAGTCAGGACTCATCATTTTGAATTGCAACTTTTGATCCAAGAATCATTTCCCTTCATACATGAACGTTATGCAACTGACTAAGAGGTTGATTAAACTGCTGAAATAGGTTTTCAAAGTGGTATTTTATCTAGCCCTAGGCCTATAAATAATATGTCTTGCTATCTTAAGTAATACACAACATCTTTTGCAAAGTTTGAGAAATTTCAGCAATTTTATCCTCCTACTCTCTCTTTCTCTCTTCCACTATCAAACACTTCTCTTGTGCAAGTTCATCTTCCTCTCGTTGAGCGAACGAAAGGAAAAAGTCGTTATATCATACGAGGCTTGTGCCGTGTAATTCACCTCGCTCGTGGTGGAGACATTTTAGTTTTAAGGACAGCAACTCACGTTGTGTCTCGGCTTTCTTATTGTTATCATTTTTCTCTGTTTGGTGTCATATTTCTACACGTCTTTCTTACATTCTTAAAGCATAAAAATCCTTTGATATGGCTAACAAACACCATGCTATTCCCGATATGTCCAAGGTAAAACCTTTTGATGGCAAATTCTTCAAAAGGTGGTCTGCTAAAGTTCTATTTTTCTTTGAAATGATGTCTGTCTCCTACGTTTTCACCAAAGAGAAACCAGCTGATGAAGAGAAGCACTTAAGTATGAAGCCGACAATACAACCTGCAGGGGTCATATCCTACATTTCTTATTAAACTCCCTATTTGACATTTATGTCAAATTCTCTTCTGCAAGGGAGATTTAGAAAGCACTTCAGAACAAGTATGGTTCTGAAGATGTTGGAAAAAGAAAGTATGTGGTCAGTGAGTTTCTCAAGTTTCAAATGGTTGACAACATTCCTATCAATGATCAAATCCATCAATTCCAACAATTGGTGGATAATCTCGAAAAAGAAGGCATCAAGATAGATGAAACTTTACAGGATGCCTCCTTGTTGGAGAAATTACCTTCTTCTTGGAGCAAATGCAAGAAGATAGGTAAACATGATGACGCCAAACTCACCATAGAGAGTGTCATCAAACACATATGAAATAAAAAAACAACCGGGTAGAAGATGAAGATGGTGCTGAGAATGAATCTTAGGCAAACATTCTGGAGTACAACTCAAAGACAAAGAGACAAAAGGTCGAGAATGTCAAATCACGTAGCAACAAAGGTAAAAATTTTGTGTATGGACAAAAGAAACCCAAATGAGTGCTAGGTTTGCGGAAAGGCGGACACAAAGCCTTCTTCTGCAACAAAAGGAAGGGACAAGCAAGTGGCCATGCAAATCTAATGGAACATGATGATAGAGATAGAGTCAAAGACGAGGAGATCATCGCTGCAGTTGTCATAGACGAGGTAAACCTTATTAGAAGTGCTACAGAATGGGTGATTGATACCGGAGCCATCAAAGACATTGCTACCAGTAGAGATCAAGAAATAGATATTGAAGACCAGGTTTTTCTTGGGGATGCACGAGAAATCCGTGTTCTCGGGAAGGAAAAAGTACGCCTCAAGTTAACTTCGGAAAAAAGACAGGATTTGAGTAATGTGATCTATGTTCTTACTATACGTAGGAATTTGATTACTGGAGCACTTCTATACAAGACCAATCTTAAACTTGTTTTCGATTCTGATAAATTAGTGCTTACTTAGAAATGGAGAATTCATTAGGAAGGAGTTTTGCCGTGCCGGTTTGTTTGTACTCGATGCTACTTGTATTACTAATAAGAATGCCTCTTCTTTTGTGTACTTGATTGATTATTATGACGTTTGGCATGCTAAGCTAAGTTATGCTAATTTTGATGCATTAAAAAAATTAAAAAGCATGAATGTCATATCTATTGCAAACGAAGATAAGTTTGACATATGTGAATATTGTGTTGAAGCTAAGCATCATAAGAAACCATTTAAAAGTGTTGAAAGAGTCTTAGATAAACTAGACCTCATTCATAGTGACTTAAGTGACTTTAAGAATCACGTTGGCAAAGGAGGTAAAAGATATTATATATCCTTCATTGATGATTAATCGAGGTTCACTAGGATATATTTACTAAGTCATAAAGACGAGGCTGAAGAAATGTTAAAAAAATTTAAAAATGAAGTAGAAAATCAATTAGAAAGGAAAATCAAACAATTAAGATCCGATAGAGGAAGTGAATATATGACTACTTCATTACAAAAGTTTTGTGAATAACATGACATACTTCGTGAATTAACACCACGTTATACTCCACAATCTAATCGTGTAGCTGAGAGAAAGAATAGAACACTTAAGAACATGATGAATGATATGCCCAATAATTCCGGTTTATCGGATAATTTGTGGGGTGAAACTATTCTTTGTGCTTGTCATATATTGAATGGAATACCACATAAAAAGACCAATAATACCCCTATGAACTATGGAAATGGTATCCTCCCAACCTAGGATACCTGAAAGTGTGGGTTTTTTTTAGCAAAGGTGGGTATTCCAGAATTCCAAAGGAACAAGATATGACGAAAAACTAAAGATCATGTGTTTATAGGATATGCCCAAAACAACGCGGCATATAGGTTTATGATTGTTGAAAATTCTGCAATTATAGAGTGTAAAGATACTGAATTCTTTGAGACTGTTTTTCCAATGAAACAACAAAAGGATTCGGGATGCTTGTTAGTGTATGTGCCCTAGGCCATGATTTGGATGTTTTATGTTATACATTTATTATTAATAAAGAGGTTTCATTACCATTATTGATTGGCTAGTATGTTACACAATTATGATATATGTCCCTGGTTCGTTATTGTTATAGAGATAAAATAATTTATAACTAGTATGAGTATTAATTTGATAATCATGAGATGATTATGTGTATGGTGATACAAATTAATCTCATAAATACTTGTTAGAGAACAGTGTATTGGATAGACCCATCCTGAGATTACTACATGGATTAGCGTCATAAGTAAATCTCATGAGAGTCATGTTTTAATCCTTAGACTTGAGATTGTCATAGTTTCCAACACAAGGACTATTATATTTTGACATGATCAAACGTTATCCGTAACTGGATAATAATAAAGGTCATGATTGAATATGATAGAAATTATGCAGAGGATATTGAACAATCAAGATAGAATTTGTCCCTCTCTTTTGAGAGAGATATCTTTGGGTCCCTCGATTAGTGAGACTGTGAAATGCATGGCCGTGCTCAAATGAATTGATAGTGTGATCAATGTCATTTGTTTAATCAGTCTACTTAGAGATCGAGTAATCATATGTTTGAACAATATAAGTATGACGCTGACCATGACTTACGTTCAAACTAGATATCGTGTGACAAATGGATTAATGCATGTACTATTCTTAGGGTAGTTGGACTTTACCCGTATTAATTGGGTAGTCGTAATGTCTTGCTAGAGACCAATTACAACTTGTTGGTTTAATGGAGATTTAACCGACTGTCAATTAATACGGGCCTATCGGGTCACACACAAGAATGCGTATGGGCTGATATTAATAATATTAATATTAGATATTAATTATTATTATTATTATTTTCGTTTTTTTGTGGTGATTATATATATATATATGTATATATATATATATGTATATATATATATGTATATATATATATATATGTATATATACATATTATCGGATAATAACGAGAGAATCCATATTTGATATGGATTTTGAATATCCTGATAGAATCCATATCTGATATGGATTTTGATTGGCATCAACTAATCCGATTAGGACTCGGATTTTGATGTTTGTATATGTGTATATATATCTGTGTATCTCGTATACAGAGACACGCGGAAAACAGACAATCATCAGAAAAACCCTAGAGCCATTTTTGGAGAAAAACGAGTTCTTTCAGTCGCGCCGTTCAAGAGCTAGCACTCCGGACGGAAGCATTCGTGTGGATTCCGACAGAGGGTGATCGTGCCATCGCACCTCCTACGTTCGCACCTCGTACGTCTGCAGATTTCGAACCTACAGAGGTAAAGTTTTTGATTTCTTTCGTCGAATTAAACGAACAACATGGATCCTTGGTAGAAAATCGGAGATCAAGTTTTTGTTTTTCTGCTGCGCGTTTTGCGATGATCTTGTCGAATTTCCTAACAATGCTATGTTTATAAAAATGTGAATCTAGTAAAACTGTAGTTAATATAGATACGGATTCACTAAGAAGAAGCAAAAGGAAAAAAGATTGAGAAAATCTTTGATAATGATTTTACTATAGTGTTTATCTTAGAAGAATATCCGAAAACTTACCAAGAAGCTATGAAATCCATAGATGCAACATTTTGGAAATAAGTCATAAACAGTGAATTAGATTCAATTATGAGTAACCACACTTGGGAAGTGGTAGATTTACCTAGAGGTTGCAAGTCTATAAGTTGTAAGTGGGTGTTTAGAAAGAAATTCAAGACGGATGGCACTATCGACAAGTTTAAAGCTAGATTCGTGGCTAAAGGATTTACTCAACAAGAAGGAGTAGATTTCTTCGACACCTAT
This sequence comes from Eustoma russellianum, assembly GCA_036186865.1. Classification (NCBI taxonomy): domain Eukaryota; kingdom Viridiplantae; phylum Streptophyta; class Magnoliopsida; order Gentianales; family Gentianaceae; genus Eustoma; species Eustoma russellianum. Next base: position 5,555,054 of record AP025044.1, read on the forward strand.
GCATCAGTTGCTAGAATAACAACCATTAGAGTGTTAGTTGCATTGGCTTCTATCTACAAACTTGAAATACATCAAATGTATGTTAAAACTGTATTTTTAAATGGAGACTTAGATGAAGAAATCTACATGAAACAACCTGAGGGAATGATTGTGAAAGGGCAAGAACACAAAGTTTGTAGATTAAAGAAATCTTTGTATGGATTAAAACAGACCCCTAAGCAATGGCATTAGAAATTTGATAATGCCTTGCTAGCAAATGGATATGTAGTAAACAAAAGTGATAGATGTGTTTGTAGCAAATTTGAGAATCTTGACTGTGTGATTATTTGCCTATATGTTGATTACATGTTGATCTTTAGTACGAATTTGGATGTTGTTAATACCACATCATTTTTCTTAACAGTTTTTGATATGAAAGATATAGGTAAAGCTAATTTTGTTCTTGGTCTTAAGTTAGTTGAGAAATGTGAGGGTTATATGCTTTGTCAAAGTCATTATGTTGAAAAAGTGTTAAAGAAGTTCAATCACTTTGATTGCAAAGCTGTAAGTACGCCTTTCAATCCTAATGGAAGAATAGAAAAGAATAAAGGTGATAGTGTTTCTCAATGTGAGTATGCAAGAATTATTGGTAGTGTATTGTATCTAATGAATTGCACTAGACCGGATATTGCATATGATATAAATAGATTTGCTAGATACACACAATCCAAGTAATGCATATTAGTTTGCTCTAATAAAACTTTTGAGATATCTTAGAGGAACCATGAATCTTTGATTGTTCTTTAGGGAAATCCTTGTGCATCATAAGGATTTTGTGATGCTAATTGAGCAACGGATAATGATGAATTTAACTCAACTAATGATTATGTGTTTACTTTAGGTGGTAGTGCTATTTCATGGAAATCATCTAAGCAAACAACAACATGTAAAGCAAAGTCAACAATTGAATCTGAATTTGTTGTCTTAGAACTTACATGTACAGAAGCTGAATGGTTAAGGAATTTGCTTGTAGATATTCCTTTGTGGTCTAAGCTCATGCCTTCTGTGTCTATACATTGTGATTCACAGGCTGCGGTTGCTCGAGCAAAGAACAGAGTTTACAATGGAAAGACCCGACATATGCGATTGAGACACAATATTGTGCGAGATTTGATGAGTTCAGGGGTGGTTAACTTGGAGTTTGTAATATCCGAGTTTAAATTTGTTGACCCTTTGACGAAAGGACCAAAAAGTTGGTCCGTGAAACATCGAGGGGGATGTGACTTGTTCCATTCGAAGTGGATTCTGTGTGACGGCAACCCAACCCACTATTAGCAGAGATCCTGCGAACGGGGTTCAATGTGGTAATGATAAGTCACAGAAGAATCCTACTCAGCACTATCAATGTGTCCGTCCTTATGGTGTTGTTGAAGATAGTGTTTGCTGCAAGTAAATGAGGGTGAGATTTTTAGAATCTCTTAATGGAATTCATAGGCATGTTGAATGGTGGTGTGAGTAGTGCACACTTGATGAATTCTACCTATATAAGCATGGAAGTGGTGTCGCTTCCTATGATAGTTAAGAACAACTCACTGAAGTGCTTATGAAAACCTGGGACTGGGTACATGGCCGATTTCACACCATATACCGCGAACTTGCCTGAAGCTAGTCAATGACATGTCGGTTGTAAGTTTATATAAACAATAGAGAGATAAGATTCAAGACGTCGATATCATCTTATTTCCGTTTATATACTTCTTTTTGTGCTAAATGACAATTCAAGACGCGAGTCATTGTCCATTATGTGTCATTGTATTCGTTTGTTAGTGGAGTGTTTGGTTTATAATGTTCGAAAATGTTTGTATATAAGTTTGGATCATGTAAGGATTGTTATAAGATACGTCTAAAGTACTTTAAGATTTGCTCCAACCTTATATAAAAACATGTAAGTTGTTGTCTGACGATAGCTTTTGCTGTCGTTGGGATATACTGGGTACGGATGATGATGATGATGATGATGATGAAACTTGTAAGAAATCAATTGGATCGATCCATGTGTAAGTTGGATCGAATCAAGTGAAGGCTGAAATGAAGTTGAGTGTTCTGTTGGACATAGATCGATCACATCGATCAATCGATGTGGTATGAATGCAAAGCTGGAAACTCTATGTCCAACATAGATCGATCGCATAGACCGATCGATGTCACATCGATCGATGTTAGCAGCATGCAAAGTTAAAGGTTTTTGTCCAACATCGATCGATCGAAGTGACATCGATCGATCGATGTGCCAAAAGTCAGGACTCTTCACTTTGAATTGCATCTTTTGATCCAAAAATCATCTCCCTTCATACATGAACGTTATGCAACTGACTTGGAGGTTGATTAAACTATTGAAATAGGTTTTCAAAGTGGTATTTTATCTAATCCTCGACTTATAAATAATAGGTCTTGTATCTTAAATAATACACAACATCTTTTGCTAAGTTTGAGAAATTTAAGGAATTTTATCATTCTACTCTCTTTCTCTCCTCCTCTATCAAACACTTCCCTTGTGCAAGTTCATCTTTCGCTCGTAGAGCGAACGAAAGGAATAAACCGTTATATCCTGGGAGGCTTGTGCCGTGCAATTCACCTCTCTCGTGGTGGAGACATTTTAGCTTTAAGAACAGCAACTCACGTTGTGTTTCGGCTTTCTTATTGTTATCGTTTTTCTCTGTTTGATGCCATATTCCTACACGTTTTTCTTACAAACTTGATTTGTTAAATATACATACATTGGAATTTTACTGCCTACTTTTGAGACTTGTATGAGTTTCACACATGCAAGGCACGCTAGTTTCTTCTCTCTAGTGCTATTTTGATTAGTCCAGCCAATCATTCTTCTTTCTGATTACTGTTTATTGATCCGCAGTCGAGAAACGTTTAACAAATGGCAAGCACAAAGATGGTGGGCAGAGAACTATGAAAAACTAATGGAACTATACAATGTACAGAGACTCAATCGTCAAGCATTTCCTCTTCCAACACCTCCAAGGTCTGAAGATGAGGTGAGCATATTTAACCTGAGGACATTATAAAATAACAACTTTTGTAATAATCTATTGATAAAATCCTGAAAACAGCATCAAATAAGAGTTGATATTATGTCTAGAATGATTTCCTATGATGTTAATATTTTATGAAAGCATCTCACAAGATGCTGAAGCTAGTAGTGGGATGAAAATATAGATTATATGATATGTAACATAAATGTGGTTTACTGACTAAGCAATTTGCTTCTGTCATAGAGCTCAAAGATTGGATCCATAGAAAACAGTCCTGTGACTCCTCCACTGAGTAGAGAACTACTTCCTCACATTTTGTACCGTCCAGCAGAGATGGGATACTCATCCTCCGATTCCCTTGATCAGCAATCCAAACATTATCGTCATAACTATGATTCTTGTGGTGTTGTATCGACTCCAAAACTCTCAAGCATAAGCGGTGCTAAGACAGAAACATCATCAATGGATGCATCGATGAGGACCAGCTCATCAAGAGATCCCGATATTTCAGGAGACATATCAATCAGCAATGCTAGTGATCTGGAAACTGAGTGGGTGGAACAGGATGAGCCAGGTGTATACATCACGATAAGAGCCTTGGCAGATGGAAGAAGAGAACTCAGACGTGTCAGATTCAGGTTAGTTTCTGCCATTTGCTTAGTGCATTTGGGTACATGTTTCTGTTGATGCCATGCAGTTGGACCATGAGATATTTGCCTAATTGTCACCTCATTGCATATTTGCACCACTTCATGAAATTGAAAATACTATATTACTAGACATGCATCTTTATAAATCTCCATTTATATCTCACTGTACATTTGCTGCAATGGTATGACAGCTACTATTTCTTCAAATTTTAACCGTTTAATGCACTGGTAACAGTTCATGTCCTATATGTATTGAGCAATCCTAAAAACAGAAACTTTTACTGTGAGTATGGAAGCAATGATATTCACGAAAAAGATCAACAAAAAAACACGAAGATAATTGCATGGTTTAATTGTTGTGAATGACATGCAAAGGAAAAGGAGAAATGTTCGTATTTCTTGAAAGCTTTTCGTACAAGATACAAGGAAAAAACCTTAATATAGCCTTATATACTCTTCACGACCGACATAATTTCACCTTATTTTAGCAGCCCAAGCCCACCACAACCCCTTCATTTTTTTCAGCAAAACAGTTTCAGTTAGGCGATAGTTTGAGCATGTCCAATAGAATTCAAAGATACAAATAGAATATGCACATAGATTAAATTTCTTCCAACTTATAGATCCTGGAAACTTGCATATAAGTAATTTGTATGTCATTTAACTAGTTGACAACTTCAGATCATTTTATGCAACATTATCCTATGTTTGGTCATAAACTTAAGGTAACTCTCCTGCCATATCCAAGTTAGAATCGATATTCACGGTGTTGTTTCTGTTCCTAGTTGAATTACAGTTTGTTGATGTGGTGGCTCCATTTGAGTGATAGGCATACATGTTAGCATCCAAATTACTCACAGCATTCTTCAAGCTATATACAAGCCTTAAATTCATGAAGGCAGCCACAATATCATTACAGCATGTTGCTTTAATCTTTGCATATTGAAAACTGCTGTGTTAACCTCAATTCTGTACTGTTACTGATGATGTCTGAATTGATCACCAAGTAATCGTTTGATGTGGTGCCGTTAGAACTCCGTCAATTGTCTGTAGCAAGGGAATTGCTGACCTGCACAAAGAGAAAGAGTCAGAGGACCCGGGATTTATGGCCCCGGGTAATACCCTCCGACGCTCAAGTCAGTCTGGGCCATTTATGTAGAGAGGTTTATATATGAATGAAGGTTTAAAGGAACTGAGTTGTTCTCGTAAAACCTGTATTTTCACTGTGGGGAAGATGAGTAATTTCTGTGGATTTGATCTTACCTCCTTCTCTCTCCTGCTGTTCGGTCTGTTTTATGTGACGGCTTGGGCCAATGCATGGGCTGAGCTTTGATATTGTGACAGGCAAGGAGGTCAGTAAGCTGACACTTGCTCTTGCATGCTCGCCACGTGACTCAATGCTGAGCTGAATAAGCTGGTTCGGGACATTTGGCTGGGAGTTTTGCCCGGTAGAATTACCTGGGGTAAACTCCTAGAACCGTGATGAAGTCTTCTAGAAGCGCTTTAGAGTGCCCGAGATGGCTGATGGTGTGGGACCAACATGCCGAGATGAAAGTGGCCGACTCCAAGGAGCAATGAGAGGCCTTTCGTGATGCTTGTGACTGATGCCAATATGGGTGGTATGAGACCAATGAATAGACCAGATCTTTGGCCGAGTTCAACTCTTTGGCCGAGATAAGACTGCGGGCCGAGATGAGACCTTGGAACCAAAGATGATTTAGGCCTTTTAACCGAGGTAAATTCCTTAACCCCTTGAGGGTACCGAGAGCATATGGCCGAGATAACCATAAAGACAAGTGGGCGTGATGACGATGGGGCCCTATGGCCGAGATGGATTGCGTGGTCATCCTCCGGGCCGACCCACCATACTTCGCCATTTCTTACACCTTATCAAGTGTTGACCGTTATTGACTAACGGGGCCGTTATTGACTAACGGGGGGAACTTCTTGGCTCATCAATTGCCCCCCAGATTAGTCTGGCCGAGGTGAACTAAAAAGGGCAGACTAATCTGCTCAGATTTTTCTCGAGCTGTTCTTTCATTAATGAGGAACTGGATTTTGATCACATCATTCACTGTATCCATCAAGGCGCAGATCACGCAGTGTTAATGATAATGTCTAGCCGAAATCGGTTGGGATTCTGACCAAATTCTTCTGCACGTTGCCAGAACCCTTTCAGTTTGTGTACGTGTCGGTCCAGGATTGGTCCAGTTCTTGTATTTACTGTTTGCGCGATGCACGTGGCATTAATGTTGCAGCTTTTTGGATTCCCGCCGCTTCATGAATCGAGGGCTATTTACTTCAGGTGACCCTTGGGCTACCGGGAAGTAGCTCTATAAATTGGTTTCATTCAGAACTTTTTACTCTTTATCCACTTGCAACTTCTGTTCCGGCTTATCTTTTCTTCTCCGGCGAATTCTGCATTTTCCGGCCAATTTTTGCCACCGTCAGCCTTCGTTCCTCTTTCGTGTTCCTTTTCCCGTCAGAAATTCTGTAAGTTCCTCTTTTGCTTTTCATAATGTCTACCTCTTCCCGCGATTCTCAAAACATTTCTGAAGGCGGTGTTTATGCCGCCGGGAGCGGAGAAGATATTGCTTCTCCGTCCTCTTCTGGCGGATCTTCTTCCGCCGATGAGCGGCCCATCCGCACTTTAGTCCAGTTCACCGGAGACTCTGCTCAATCCAGCAGAGCTTTGACGGTGATTAGCTCTTCGCCGGAGCCTGTGAGGGTTGTCCCCACTCCGGCGTCCGTGAATCCCCCGGCCCCAGCTAGGAATCCTTCTCATTTTTCTGGGGTCATTGAGAGAGGTCGGCCTTCTCCCATGGTTCAGGAAACTGAATCAACTTTGACTGAGGCCGACTTAGAGAGGATCTGCAAACACTATAAGATTGATAGGGCTCGGTTCCAACCCCTTCTTCCTCTACCGGGTCAGACGGCTTATGACCCACCCAGAAACTATGAAGCAGTCTATGAAGATTACTTTAAGTCGGGTTTCAGTCTTCCTGTTCCTGAGCCCGTAACTCGCATTATGCGAGCTTATAGGCTTAGACTTCCCCAGATCCAACCAAATGGCCTTAAACTTATTTTTTGTTACATTCTTCTCCTTAGACTTATCGATTTTCCTTTCAATACTACTATCTTCCGCGCTCTTTTTGCCTGTCGGTCTTCGCACAGTTGGTATTATTTCAGCAAGCGAAGGACCGACATTGACTTCCCCTTTGCCATCAATATTCCTTCTTCCAACAAAAGGTGGAAGGAGAAATTCTTCTACATTCTTCGTTCTGAGCTGCCAAGCGAGACTATCTGGAGGCATGGCCGAATTCACAACAAATGGCCGGGCCAGGAGTACCGCGATGAAGCAGACAGAATTCGATCTGTTCCAATCATCATTGATTGGCGCAAAGTAGATTCCGAGATCTGGGCTGCTGCTGATGTGCCCCACTCAGCTGTTGGTGACAATTTTCGGCCTCCTTCTCCAGATCAGATTACTACCATCCGAGGTGGTCATTGGAGTCCTTTGAATTTGCATTATTTTCAAACTTCTTGTCAGTTTCTAAATTTTTACCCTGGATGCAGGCGCAATGGTTGGCCCCAGATCCCGTGCTGAGATTATGTCGGAGACCCAGGCCAGGAAGAGGCTCCGGAGGGAAAGGCGATTAGCAGCAATGGCCTCTGGAGGGGCTTCTACATCGGCTGCGCCCCCGGCCTCTAGTGCTGATATCGCCGCCGAACCCGAACCGGCAGAGCTTGAGCCAGGTAAAGTCCTTTACGCAGAATTTTCCCCTGTATCTTTGGTTTATATTTTGACTTATCTGTTCTTCTTTGCAGCTCTGCCGATTGTGATTGCTGATGAAGAACCTGAGACTGTGGTCCAGCCTCAGGTTTCAGTTAATTCTGAGGTCCCCGAAGATGCCGGGGACGGCTCCAGCCTTCGCCCCCGGAAAAGACAACGGGGTGAAGGCTCCAGTAACCGCGACCCGGGGCCTTCTCAACCCCCGGAGGAAGTTATTGCTGAACCAGCTGAGGAGACCCTGCCTCAACCTGGAAATCTTCAAGACCCAATCCTGATTGGGTTCAACGAAGGGGATACTGCTCAGGATCCAGCCGTTGCTGAGAGGCTGAATAGGGTAGCAGTCCTTCCGGCGGATGCTGAGCTGTGTGGGTCGGTCACATTCCCGACTCTAATTGATGCCTTTATGTCTAACATGGCTCTGGTAAGTAACTTCCCTTAAATAGTTCTTCCTAGAGAACAAGTTTATCCATTTAACCTTGTCCCTTGAATAGATTCGCAGCCAAGAAATGGAGGTGGTGACCCGGTGCAAACGTTTTCTTGAAGAGTCAGTTGCGGCTCGGAGGCAACTTGAGGAGTCTGAGAAGAGACGAGCCGAACTGACTCAGAAGAACACTGACTTGGAAGCGGGGATGAACCAACTTCGGCAAAAGGCTGAGGATGCCGAGATGAGATTGGCCACCTCCAACTCTAGGGTGGATGAGTTGGAAAATAAAGTGGCTGATCTGGAGCTAGCCTCTACTCAATCAATTAATGAGGTTGAGTTTTTGAAGAAAAACATGGCTGATCTGGCGCAGAAACTTGAGTCTGAGCAGAAGATGAACAATTTGCTGCGCCAGAAAATAATTGACGCCGAGATCAAAGCGATTCAAGACTTCAGAAAATCTAGCTTTTTCGAAGAGAATCTGCTTTTGATCCAAGGCTCAGCCATGGAGGTCGGCCAGAGGAATGCCATTGAGGCCTGCGCCCAAGTTCATCCTGATTTGAACAGAGAGGATCCTCGAATAGCCCAACTTTTCAACCCCCAGGCAGCTCAAGACTTTGATGAACTATTTCAAAGATTCATAGATGGAGCTGACTTGAGAGAGGACGATAAAGATGAGTAGGCTTTAGGACTCTTCATTGTTTCTTTTTCTAAGCCAGGCATCAACGTGTATTCCTTTGTTCGCATGAATGGAATCTTCAAGCTTTTTGTCTCAATTATTTCCTCAGTATTTAGTTGGGAACTAACTTATCGTATCAGTCAATATAAACCAATTAATTCTCTTGAATCATAATCAAAATTATCAAGTCAGAATGAACCTGTCATTGGATCCGAGTTCGAAACTTTTGAAATCAGGCTGACTTGAAGTCGGCTTTGAGGTTTTGTTTGATTTAGCTGTGACTGATTTTCAAGAATCTTGAGGACCTGCTTCCTCATTCTTTTTGATAAGTTTCCTCCCTTTAAGGGGATTTTATGAATCCCTTTTGGCTCTTGCCCCGGACTTGCCGAGGTCCTAACCTTCTAGTTTTTATCTCAGTATCTCCCAGAACTAACTTAACAAATTTTGTTAAGTTTTTGCCTCAGATCTTCCGAGGTCTTAATGGTTCTTGACCTTAGATTCATAAGGGTCTCGGCCTTAAATCAATTCAAGAATTTTGTTTTAAGAGCTGCATAAGTTTTCTGCCTCAGCCTTGCCGAGGTCTTGATCTGCCGTTTTAATGGTCTTTCGTCTCGGACTTGCCAAGGTTTTAGTATTCTCTTTTATTAGACATTGGCCTCAAACTTACAAGGCCTTTTGCCTCGGACCTGCCGAGGTCTTGATGTACCCTTTAGCGGGCATTTGCCTCGAATCTGCGAGGTCTTTCGCCTCGGTCCTGCCGAGGTCTTAATGTACCCTTTAGCGGGCATTTGCCTCGAACCTGCGAGGTCTTTTGCCTCGGACCTGCCGAGGTCTTAATGTACCCTTTAGCGGGCATTTGCCTCGAACCTGCGAGGTCTTTTGCCTCGGACCTGCCGAGGTCTTAATGTACCCTTTAGCGGGCATTTGCCTCGAACCTGCGAGGTCTTTTGCCTCGGACCTGCCGAGGTCTTAATGTACCCTTTAGCGGGCATTTGCCTCGAACCTGCGAGGTCTTTTGCCTCGGACCTGCCGAGGTCTTAATGTACCCTTTAGCGGGCATTTGCCTCGAACCTGCGAGGTCTTTTGCCTCGGACCTGCCGAGGTCTTAGAAGGTTTTTTGCTTTACTCAAGTCGTGTTCTGACTGACTTTTGAAAGTGGCATCACAAAAAACTGGTGTTTATATACAAAGCAGCTGCAGTTTACATCACTGATGCAGAAGTCTGAGATGGGAAACATGCCAGGTCCGTGGAAGAGTTTTCCCTTCCAGAGTTTGTAACTTGTAAGCTCCTGTTGGGAATACTTCGACAATGCGATAGGGGCCTTCCCATTTGGAATTAAAGGTCCCAAATGACTCAGCATGGCTGACTTCATTGTCTCGCATTACTAAGTCTCCCACTCGGAAAGATCTCGGTCGCACTCGAGAATTGTAATGCTGAGAGATCAGATTCTTGTACTGGGCCATGCGAATGTGAGCTCGGTCCCTCTTCTGCTCTAGTTCATCTAGATTTATCCGCAATTCTTGACTGTTACTCACTGCAGAATGACAATCAACTCGTGTTGAGGTGGAGCCTATCTCTGCGGGAATGACGGCTTCTGAGCCGTACACTAGTGAAAAAGGTGTTTCTCTCGTTGAAGTTGAGGGAGTTGTCCGGTATGCCCATAGGACGCTGGGCAATTCTTCAACCCAACTTGTGCCCACTTTGTCTAATCGCTTCTTAAGCCCATCCTTGATAATTCTGTTTGCAAGTTCAACTTGGCCATTTGATTGTGGATGTGCCACTGAGGTAAGGCGTTGCTTAATATGCAGATCAAGACACCAACTCTTAACTGGATCTTCAGCAAATTGGCGTCCGTTGTCTGAGATCAAGACCTGAGGTAAGCCAAACCGGCAGATGATATTTTTCCATAAGAACTTTTTGACTTGAGCCCCAGTTATGGTGGCCAAGGGTTCAGCTTCTATCCATTTAGTGAAGTAGTCAATTGCTACCAACAGGAATCTGACCGAGCCAGGAGCTCGTGGTAGAGGTCCCACCAAGTCCATACCCCATTGCACAAACGGCCAAGGACTAGATATACTGATCATTTCATGGCTCGGCAAATTAAAAGATGGAGCATGAGCCTGACATGATGAGCACTTTTTGACCAGCTCTTCCGCATCTTTGCGAATTGTGGGCCAGTAATACCCTGCCAAGTAGCACTTACGGGCCAGTGAGCGTGCTCCAGAATGACTCCCGCATATGCCCAAGTGCATTTCTCGAAGAATGTAATCTCCTTCGTCCTCAGGTACACAACGCAACCAGGGTTGGGAGAATGATTTCCTATATAAGTGATCATTAAAGAGGGCATACCTGGATGCCTTCAAACGGAGTCGCCGAGCTCGCGACTTGTCCTCTGGTTGAGTTTGATGTTGTAGGTAGGTGACTATCTCGTCCATCCATGTATTACGATAATCTTGCTGTAAGACTTCGTTCCCGTCAAAGGCGCGATGTTTTACCAATTCTACAACTATCTTCTTCCCGATTGTGGCCGAGGTGGATGAGGCTAACCGGGATAATGCGTCAGCACGTTTGTTTGCCGACCTGGGAATATGCTCAATGTTAAAGGGTTCAAACATCCCTTTTAAATGTTGAACCTTTGCCAAATAACGCTTCATATTCTCTTCCTTAGCTTCATAATCACCATTGACTTGTGAAACTATGAGTTGTGAATCACTTCGCGCAGTTATTTGTTGTGCCCCCAGTTTCCGAGCTAAGCTCAACCCAGCAATCAATGCTTCATACTCAGCCTCATTGTTAGTAGCCTCGAAATCAAAACGTAAGGCATATTCGGTCTCTTCCTCGTGAGGATTCACTATTAAGAGACCAGCACCACTTCCTTCCCTTGAGGAAGATCCGTCTACATACAAAGTCCAACCCTGCGCTGAAGGAGGATCTCCCTCAACTGATATGCCCTCAGCCAGAAAATCAGCCAAGGCCTGAGCTTTAATTGAGGTACGCGACTTGTAACTGATGTCATACTCGGCAAGTTCCATTGCCCACTTGGCAGCTCGGCCTGATGTGTCTGGCCGAGATAGAATCTGCCTTAGGGGCTGATCCGTCACCACGACTATAGGATGAGCTTGAAGGTAGGGACGAAACTTTCTAGCCGCCACTACTAATGCCAAGATGACTTTCTCAGTGTTCGGGTATCGCACCTCGGCCCCATGCAAGACTTTACTTGCAAAGTAGATAGGCTTCTGAACTGCATCCTGCTCTCTGAGCAGAACTGCACTCACCGCTTCATGGCAGGTGGACAAATAGATGTACAAAGTCTCTCCGGGGACAGGAGAGGTCAACATGGGCACCTCAGCCAGATGTGCCTTTAAGCCATCAAATGCCTCTTGGCATTGTTCATCCCAGAGAAAAGCTGTTCTCTTCTTCAAAATTTGGAAAAAAGGCAACGATCTCTCAGCTGACTTGGAGAGAAACCTGCTCAGAGCCGCAATTCGCCCCGTCAACCTCTGAACTTCTTTAATGTTCCGAGGCGGGTGCATATTTTCCAAAGCTTCAATCTTAGCTGGGTTAGCCTGCACACCTTCTTTGGAGACCATGTACCCCAAAAACTTTCCTGTTCGCACCCCGAAAGTACACTTCTTTGGGTTCAGCCTCATGCAAGACTCTCTTAGGATGTGAAACACTTCGCGCAAATTCGAGATATACTGATCAAGGACCTTGCTTTTAATCAGCATATCGTCGATGTAGACCTCCATAATTCGGCCTATTTGATCCTTGAACAACAAGTTAACCAGACGTTGATAAGTTGCCCCAGCATTCTTTAAACCAAAAGGCATACTGATGTAACAGTAAGTGCCGACCTCAGTTATAAAGGAGGTCTTTTCTCGGTCCTCTTTCGCCATCATGATCTGATGGTAACCCTTAAAGGCATCCAAGAAATCAAAGACCTCATACCCCAAGGTAGAATCTACCAATCTATCAATCTTCGGTAGGGGGTAGCAATCTTTTGGGCAGGCTTTGTTTAAGTCTGTATAATCAACGCACATTCTCCAGCTTTTGTCCGGCTTAGGTACCACAACCGGGTTGGCCAACCAAATTGGGTACAGGACTTCTTCGATGAACTTTGCCACCAAGAGTTTCTCCACCTCCCCTGCAATCACTTTGTTCCTCTCTGGTGCAAAGTTTCTTTTTTTCTGCTTAATAGGCCTGACCTGAGGATCCACATTAAGGTGATGTTCTGCTAAAGTAGTCGGGATTCCAGGCATATCTTCTGCTGTCCAAGCAAAAATTTCTGCGAATTCCTTAGCAGATTCTGAAGCTGAGCCAAAGTCTCTGATGGCATCCAAGTCCCAATTTTGATTGTATTCTCTGGCCGACCTGAATCTAAGATGAACTCCTGAACCGCGTCATCGGTTTGTAAACATTCGTCTGTTGGGGGGATGAGATCATCCAGAACAACCTGCTGGACGATCCCACTCCCTTGGGTGGCCACTGCGTAACAATTCTGAGCAATAGGGATATCTCCCTGCAAAGTTACTACTCCGCCTGGGGTAGGAAACTTCATGCTAACATGTAAGGGTGATATTATAGCTTCCAATGCCACCAGCGCGGGCCGGCCCAACAGAATATTGTAAGCCGACCTCTCCTTAACCACCACGAAGTCCATCCACAAGCATCGGTAAGCAGGGGGTTTGCCAAAACTGACGCTGAGAGTAATCAGGCCAACTGGCCGAACAGGCGTGCCGGTGAATCCATACAGAGGAGAAGCTACTGGGGTCATTTGCGAGTCCGCCAGACCCAATTGCTTGTATACATGATAATACATTATGTTGACGGCACTCCCAGTATCCACATATACCCTACGTACCTCTACAATTCTATCCGGCGCCATATGAATGCATAATCCAATGACTAATCCCGTGTTCTTAGAATCAAGCGGGACTAAATCCTCTGGTCCATATATCAACTCTCGAGACAACCTCCGTTTTTTCGGGGAAGGTCCAGTAGACGTACCTGACGAGCTGGGACCGCCGGGATTTGGCTGTGACGGACCACCCGAGATAGTGTAGATTATGGAATTGATTTGTGGCTGAACTGCAGCCTCTTGCTGATCTCGATCCCCATCATCATCCGACCTGGGATGTGCTGGGGGTACCTCAGGTCGGCACTTATCCTTCTGCTCATTCCTCCGGAAGTTTAAACGGTTATGAAGCCGAGAACGCGGATCATAGAATTGTTTTAAATGTCCCAACTCAATTAACTTCCGAATTGCTTGAGCTAATTGCCGACAATCTTCAGTGTCATGGCCGACATCACGGTGATATCGGCAATACAACTTTGGATCCCTCTTGTCCCTGGGTCCTGCCAAGGGCTTCGGGTCCGTTCTTAGGCCATCTCTTTCCATGACGGCCAAAATTCTATCTTTTGAAGCCAGAAGGGGTAATCCTTCTTGACCTCGCTTGCCTCGAGCACCAAGGCGATCAAACGCACTGCGCCGTTCGCGTTGGTCTTCAAGTCGAATTGCTCGGGAGCTGGGTCGAGCCTCCCGCCGAGTACTCTGCTCGGCTTCCTTTTTCAATCGATTTGCCTCCTCTCCTCGGGCAAACTGATGCGCCTTTTCCAGGCACTCTCTCAAAGTAGTAGGCCCCTCCTCGGCCAGCTGTGAAAAGAGGCGGCCTGCTCTGAGACCGTTAATGAATGCTGCGGCTTTCACTCCTTCATTTCGATCACTGACCTGCAGTGATTCGTCAGAAAAACGCCGCATATACTTCAGTATTGACTCTTCCGCACCTTGCTTCAAGGTCATAAGGTGCGAAGAATTCTTTATAAATGGCGCACTCGACACAAATTGAGACTTAAACTTTTGTGCCAGCTGTCTGAAGGAATCCACCGACTGGGGTGGAAGCTCTTGAAACCACCTTCTTGCCTTCCCCCGCAAGTACATGGGGAAAGTCTTACAACAGAGTGGGTCCGGTGCATTTTTTAAGTTCATTGCCGTTTGGAACTGAAAGAGATGATCTGTTGGATCAGATGTGCCATCATATGTGTCCATCTTTGGCATCTTAAAGCTATCCGGTGCTGAATACTCTGCGATATCCCAGGAAAATGGACTTTCCTGGACTACCCTCAAATACTCCGGGTGAAGTTCTTCAGGTCGACTCCTCGGCCTGCGAGGATCCGCTTCCTGTCGAACACTTTTAAATGATTTAGGCTTTATACCCAGGCGCTGCCTAGGCATTGGCACCGACTCTAGCGTAGTGGCTCTGTCATCACTGCGCCTAGCGTCAGCCATAAACCCCTGAGGACGGTGAGAAGAGTGCAACTGGGTCTTCTCCTTCGGATGAAAAGACGTAGAATCTTCCCCCATATTCCCCGTCTCGGGTCTCTTCCCTTTAAGCCGTTCCACCACAGCTTCGAATACATCCAAGTTTTCGGCCACATAATTCATGGCCTTATTTCTCTCATCCGCGGTTATACCCGGGACCTTCTTCCTTTCTGGCTCGGTCCTCCTGGAATCCTGTCCAGGATGAACTGAGCGGGCCTCTTTTCGTCGTTGATGATTAGAGGACTCTCCTAACCCCTCACGGGCGTCTTTACCCATTTGGGCTGACTTGTTTTAGTAAGACGGTATAATTGATAAAAATTAAGTAACGGAGGTTCAGGCCCTCCTTCTAGCGCCAATATGATGATGTCTGAATTGATCACCAAGTAATCGTTTGATGTGGTGCCGTTAGAACTCCGTCAATTGTCTGTAGCAAGGGAATTGCTGACCTGCACAAAGAGAAAGAGTCAAAGGACCCGGGATTTATGGCCCCGGGTAATACCCTCCGACGCTCAAGTCAGTCTGGGCCATTTATGTAGAGAGGTTTATATATGAATGAAGGTTTAAAGGAACTGAGTTGTTCTCGTAAAACCTGTATTTTCACTGTGGGGAAGATGAGTAATTTCTGTGGATTTGATCTTACCTCCTTCTCTCTCCTGCTGTTCGGTCTGTTTTATGTGACGGCTTGGGCCAATGCATGGGCTGAGCTTTGATATTGTGACAGGCAAGGAGGTCAGTCAGATGACACTTGCTCTTGCATGCTCGCCACGTGACTCAATGCTGAGCTGAATAAGCTGGTTCGGGACATTTGGCTGGGAGTTTTGCCCGGTAGAATTACCTGGGGTAAACTCCTAGAACCGTGATGAAGTCTTCTAGAAGCGCTTTAGAGTGCCCGAGATGGCTGATGGTGTGGGACCAACATGCCGAGATGAAAGTGGCCGACTCCAAGGAGCAATGAGAGGCCTTTCGTGATGCTTGTGACTGATGCCAATATGGGTGGTATGAGACCAATGAATAGACCAGATCTTTGGCCGAGTTCAACTCTTTGGCCGAGATAAGACTGCGGGCCGAGATGAGACCTTGGAACCAAAGATGATTTAGGCCTTTTAACCGAGGTAAATTCCTTAACCCCTTGAGGGTACCGAGAGCATATGGCCGAGATAACCATAAAGACAAGTGGGCGTGATGACGATGGGGCCCTATGGCCGAGATGGATTGCGTGGTCATCCTCCGGGCCGACCCACCATACTTCGCCATTTCTTACACCTTATCAAGTGTTGACCGTTATTGACTAACGGGGCCGTTATTGACTAACGGGGGGAACTTCTTGGCTCATCAGTTACCATGAAATCTGCATGGCACACAGCCGAGAGAAATTTGGTGAGATGCATGCTAGGCTTTGGTGGGAAGAGAATCGAGCAAGGATCCATAAGCAGTTTCTATGAATGCAAAAGGTGCATCCAGACTTACTGCTTGTTGGTGATTCAGCTAGTGCCACAAGTTCTGCACATAAACATCTCATACTGTTTACTCCTGGACCATTATAAAAATTGCGTACTATTTAAGACATCATACCAGGCATTGAGGCTAACATTATGAGTTGTGAGGTCTTTGATTATCGCGTAAAGTGCTTACATGAGAAGGCAAGTTGGACTAGTTGAAGATGTTCCAACTTCTGCAGCCTTGAGGATAAGCAAATGTGAGGAGTTGGAGAATATGAAGCTTCAAAAAAGAGGATATAATATGCAAGCTCCTAACATTTCGCAGGTAGCTGTAATCTCTATTGAATTAATGTACTTCAGTGATGCATCATGTAAATTTGCCTATGGATATGGAAATGAATTTTGTAATATTTTGTTAAATATGTGTACTGAATCTTCTGCTGTTTTCCCAGCATATGTTATCAGTGAAAGTCTCAACATCTTTAGCCTGATTATGAAATTCAGCAGTTTAAACGGCTCAGAGGTGTCGAACTATTTGGAACTTTTTGCACATTAATATAGGAAAATATCATTATCATCATACCCAGTATATCCCAACGACAGCATAGTCTATCATTAGGGTCTGGAGAGGGTGAACGGCAGGCAAACAATAACAATATCCCTGTAGATAGAGAGTTTGCTTCTAGTAAAACCCCGGCTCTGGCGGTACCTGCATGCCCAATATAGGAAAATGTGTTAGTCTTAATTGTATCAATTAGATCATATGTCAATATTTAAATTGCTTTTCTTCTACGTATTTTAAACTGCTTTTTCTCATTCCTAAACTACAGTTTTACATAAAATCGAGAGCAGGTCCCTTGTAAACTCATGTTTGGTTTCCTTATTGTAATCAACATGGACCTAAAACTCAGGTTGACCTCGCTTGGACGGAGAACCATAAGTTCTTATGAGGCCACGGAGGACACACGTGGCTAATAGGCGCCCTTCGTGGCTCATAGGACCACTAATACATTTATAATATGTGTCATATACTAGAGGTGCGAGCACACTACATTTGTGTAATTTGTTTTTCTTTAACACAAGGATTATGCAACTTTTTTTTTTTTGGTAACATATCCCGATCTGTAGAGGTAAGGCAAAATGAACCAAGAACCGGCAAACCGGCGGTTTGGAACCAGAATTGGACCGACAGTTTTTGGACCAGCACTTCCAGTTTTTCCGGTTCTGGCCAACTGGCGGTTCAGCAGTTTGATTAAGGTTCCCCTCCATGGAACCAAAACCAAAACCGACGGTTCCAACCAAAAAACAAATATATTTATTTATTTATTTATATAATATAACTATGAGGTAAGTGTATAACTACAAAAAAAATAAGCGTATGATAACTTTTGATAAAATATAATTATGTAAGTATAGAGTTACATAGTATACTATACTAAGTATAGAGTTATATATTGTACTAATAAGTATATAGTTATATACTCGTATATCTGTATAGTTAAATACTCATATAGTTATTTACCTATATACTTATATGATTATATATTTGTATAGTTATATATCTATATGCTTTATAGTTGTATACTCATATATATGATGTACTTACAATTATATAGTTATACACTTATATAGTTATATCAGATATGTATATAGCTATGGGGTTACATACTTATAATTTTATAGTGTATATGCACAAGTTGTGTAGTTATATAACTATACAAGCATATAAGTATATCAACATATTACCATGATAGTATATAACTACACAACTGTCTAAGTATATAGTTATATAGTTTTATACTTACTCAATATACTTATATGATCATATACTTGTATAGTTATATAAATATATACTTATAAAATTGTAGTTATGTACTTATGTATATTGCGTTTACCCTTATATAGTTATACACTTGTATAGTTATATAATATAACTACAGAAATGGTTACTTGCCAAGTTGTACTCTTTTCTTTTTTTTTTTCAATATCCCTGAGTTTCTTGCAACGGTTATAAATGTCCTATTCTTTAAATTTTTAAATTCTATATTTGTAAATAATAACACAAACCAAACTATTTCTTTCACAACACCACCAAACTTCTTATCTTCTTACTTCTTTCAATATCTTTTGCATAGTTTTTTTTTGTTGGTGAACAACAATACTATTGCTTCCGCTTCGGTTCCTTCACAACAACAACCTCATCCATTGTATGACCGTTTTGTTCACTAAATATTTCCCAAAAGCACTTCCCTCGAAGATATAGCAGAATCAAATCATATGGTGCATTACAATCATTTTGGTGATAAATATTGATGGATATTCATAAATGGCCGTGAGTGGTTTTTCTACTATATCTGAACCAAACACCCCAAACTAATAGAAGACAACTAGGGTACGTTTTGTTTAAAAGAACCACGCGAGATTTGATTAATTAGTGTATGCAAGTAATAATATTACTTTATATACACATAAATGATACATAGACAATTTAGTTGTAAATGATATTTTATTTATAATTAAACTCAAGTCTCCTTTGCCTCCTCTCTCCTCTTGTTCTTCTATTTATTCATATCTAATTATATATTTGTATAATTAAACTTATAGAAAAAATCAAAACCGTGTCAGAACCAAAAATAAAACCGAGAAAAACTGTGCCGGAACCAGGCCAAAACCGGGAACCGCCGGAATCAACCTACCCTCGGTTCCGATTTCAGATTTTCGAAACCGTAATCAGCGGGCGAACCGTTCACCTCTACCGATCTGCTCAATATCTTATCCATTACATATTTTTTTTCATTTTTTTTACATAAAATATTTTTCACTGTATCTATAGTAACTAGATAAAGGCACTATAGACATTGTATTCTTGTCGGAGTAAAGAGAGAAATCAAAAAATGAAAGCCGCCGCCGCCGCCGCCGCGACTGAGCTGCTTTCGTTATCAACATTCAATTCCGGCAGTAAAAATCTGAATTCTTCTGCCTCTATTTGTCAATTTACTGCATGGAAGCTCAGTAGCAATCCGTATTCTCGTTCTTCATTTGCCAAAATCGTTTCTGCATCAATGTCAACCAACACCTCGTCTTCAAACAAATCGGAAGAAGCCAGGGTTCCGCCAGCTCTTCCTTTGCCCAAACCTCCTGTAACTAAGGTTACGGAATTCCTTCACGCTGCATGAAATTCAAAATTTTCAGATCATGTGTGAATCTATTTCCATGTTCTGTTTTTGAGGCTGAGCTTCTTGTTGACCAGAAATGCGCTTACTATTACTTTTTTCTTTTTCTTTTTTGCTTTGAATTTGTTGAGTCTGCGCAAATGTTTTCAGTTTGTATGAAGTTGGTGATTTATTTCCGGCGTCAGTCGGAAATTTATCTGATTGTTGATTTTGATCATAGCCGTAGTCTTTTTGTTTTATAGCCGTAGTCATTTTTGCCAATTCCTGCTGATGAAACTATTTCCTCTTCGAATTTTCCTTTTGCCCCGCTGCGTAGAGATTAAATATTTGCTTGGCCTTTTTCAGTTCAAAATTGCTCTCTGCCAGTTACTTGTCACGGATGACAAGGATAGAAACATTGCTCATGCTCGAAAGGCTATTGAAGAATCAGCAAAACAGGGTGCTCAACTTGTTCTTCTTCCTGTGAGTTGATATTTTGCTATGTTTCTACGCTGAAAACTGTCTTATGTGTCCTTGAGATAGCTGTTAGCGATTAGGTTTTGGAGTTTGAAGAGAGCAATTGAATGTTCCTTAACTGTCTGTGGCACAAGAATTCAGACACTTAAATCTGAGGCCTGTTCTGCAGGAGAGAAGAGAAGAAAAATATAATTCTTCAAAGAAAACATATTATCTGTTCTTTTGAGCATGTCACTGAGAGCAAGGGAGAGAATGCAAGCAGTCTCAGTTCATAATGCACCCATTGACAGCAGAAGAGATTTTCTTTCTTAGCATGGAATTTTTGAAGATTATAGGATGACTAGGACACTTCAAGTTTGCCCTTCTGGGCTAGAATCTCATTGCAGAAGTTGAAATGGTGTTAGCATACTTACCAAAAAAAAATGGTGTTAGCAGACGGGATTAAAGAGTTTTCGCTTGTATCTGCAGTGTGGCTAGTCAGGTGCAGGTACATAGAATTTGCGAAATTGAGGGAGGTGATGCTTTTGGTAGAACTAGCTCCTTTCAGCTTATCTTTCAATTCCAGAAAATGTGGAGAGAGATCTTTCATATTGTCTCCAGTCATACTCGGCTGCTCACCTAACTGACCTATCAATGTCTACTATCCTGTTTTCTCTGATCATGTTATCTGGAAATTTATCTAGACTTTAATTTTCTTCGGGGAAACAAAGCACAAGGAATGGGAGAACCAGCTCATGCTTTGAAGTGCTTGATTTGGAAAGCTTTTGCTTGACTTTAATAGTTATAAATTCTAGAGCGCTTTCTTTTAGTCTTCTGTTTCCAATGACACTGATTGACAACTGGATCCGGTGGAAATAAAGGAGAAACTAACTGAACAAGTTGATGACAGGAAATATGGAATAGTCCTTACTCGAATGATAGCTTCCCTTTGTATGCCGAGGACATTGATGGCGGCAATTCTCCTTCAACTGGAATGCTTTCCGATTTGTCAAAGAGCCTGAAGATCACTATTATTGGTGGCTCCATACCAGAGCGAAGCGGTGACCGGTTATATAACACTTGTTGTGTCTTTGATACAAATGGGAACCTTATTGGCAAGCATCGGAAGGTCTTCCTTTTGCTGATATTTTACTAGCTTATTTTATATCAGTTGAGGAAAATGGTTCATGAGTTTGCTTCTGCTAGCGTTATTTGCAAAAAAAAAAAAAAAAAAAAAAAAAAAAAAAAAAAAAAAAGAGAGAGTTTGCTTCTGCTAGCGTTGATGATTTTTTTCAGTCATTTAAGCTAAATTTTGCTGTTGCAGATCCATCTCTTTGACATTGATATTCCTGGAAGGATGACCTTTAAAGAATCTATGACCCTTACTGCAGGGGAGACTCCAACTGTTGTAGACACAGGTTATGTATGCCAGTACTTTATCACTGAATTTTGAAATGAACTATTTAGATACTAGTATGAAATGCTTTTACTCTATGAACCTTTTAAGATTAACATTCAAACATCATCAGATACTTAAATTTTGAACTATATCTGAAGAAACTTGAATGGCCTACTGCAGGGTAATTGTTCCATAACAGCATTTGCTTGCGTTTTATGTAGCATATGCTTGGTTGGTTCATGTTGGCCAAAGTATCACCACTAACCAATATCAACTTATTCCCGAACTGAGTAAAATAGAGAACAAAAATCTTCTCCTTGCTTTTTGTGTAGTATTTGTCTCCTCAATCTCTTCTTTGAAGTGCTGATTAGAAGCTTGCTGATATAGTATGTTTTCACATTCAGCAGTCTTCCACTAGATATATTTAAGAATTCAAGTACTTATTGCAGAAGTTGGCCGAATTGGCATAGGAATATGCTATGACATTCGGTTCCAAGAGCTTGCAGCTATATATGCAGCAAGAGGTATGATTTACACTTTTTATTCTTCAAAGAAATTCATCAATTATTTGTGCTTCTAATGTTCTGCAGTTTGCTTTCAACCATTTAGTTTACAGTCTATCGTGATTATGATATAACCTTCAGAATGCCCATGTAAATAAATTTAATAACACCAGCC
Source organism: Eustoma russellianum (assembly GCA_036186865.1). NCBI lineage: Eukaryota > Viridiplantae > Streptophyta > Magnoliopsida > Gentianales > Gentianaceae > Eustoma > Eustoma russellianum. The sequence goes on from AP025044.1 coordinate 5,577,066, forward strand.
TTACAATCTCAGCTTGCAGTACTTACTAGGGACACGAGGAGCGCCCA
>AP025044.1:5577122-5597888 GCA_036186865.1 Eustoma russellianum
TAGATGCTGCTGTGTTTGTTTAAACCAACCAAAAAAAAATTTGTTCAGCTTCTGATTGAAACAAATCACTTTCGATATTCATTTTCAATGGCATTATTGTTTCTGTTAGGTGCTCACCTGATTTGTTACCCGGGGGCTTTTAACATGACAACTGGTCCATTGCACTGGGAGTTGTTGCAAAGGGCTAGGTAATACATGAACTATCTGGTACGGGTTTGTAGGTGATTTCATTTTCTAGTGCCGTCGAAGTTAATTTGCCAATATCTTCATGTGGGTGCTCTTATCATTTCCTTCTAAAACTATCCACATATACTAATCTTTATGGCTGATTCTTACTTGCAGGGCTGCAGATTGTCAGGTATTCTCCTTAAGTTCCAATTTTTTGTCGCCGTACTTCATGGTGCAATTATCAAAATCTTCTCTTTGTAACCGAGGATTGATGTTCTTAACAGGAAAATATTTTAAGTGATGAGTTTAGTAACTTCAGTTTTAATTATTTCAATTTCAAAATTGTCCACTTGAAGTACAACCAGATATCTTTCGGAAACTCAAATTGGATTTACAGGAGAAACAGGTTTCTTACTTTGCTATCGTTGGTACTTCTATCTATATTAAAAGAAAAAGAAAATCTTAGAAAAGCCGCATTGATGGAAATTGTGGTTCTGGTACAATGTGTTTTTTTGCCGTTGAAAACTTGCTGTTACATTGCATAGTTGGTCATCTATACTTCTAAGCAATACGTGCAAATGTAAACATGAGAACTTTGCCCATTCTGGCTTCAATGTAAATGTTAAGAAAGCAAGGACTTAGTCAGATCGTGTTCATATTTCTGGTATTTCTATTTATCATTGGATATTTCCCTGAGCCTCACGAGTCTGTAACATGGATGGCATATTAATCCTTCCAGTTTGAAGTCATCTACTACATTGTCCCATATATTCTCAATTATATTCTACTTCTTATTTGATTTTCCACCATGAACTGCAGTTATATGTCGCCACATGTTCTCCAGCCCGAGATAGTAATGCTAGTTATGTGGCATGGGGTCACTCTACTCTTGTTGGACCGGTAAAGTATCGTATATCTTTCTCATGCAATAAGTTGTCAGAAGAACCTGAAAAGGATATTGTTTACCCGCTTTGCATTGGCAAAATGTGATTTTCTTTTATCATTCTCATTGTTGTCACCTAAAAAGATGTGTCCTAATTGGTCTTTTACTTGATATTTGCAATTTTAACAAGAAGCTGACTGGATTTTACAGTTTGGTGAAGTTCTTTCTACAACTGAGCATGAGGAGAAGATTGTTGTAGCAGAGATTGATTACTCATTGGTTGAACAGAGAAGGTAAGGGGCTAAGCTTCACTCATATTCATTCGTCTTTGTTCAAATGTTACTCTCTTTTTTTTTCTCTCTCGATTATTAGCACAAAGATGTCTTGGAATTTGTGTGATTTGCTTTACCTCTCTTGTGAATGATTTTATTTGACATCAGATCTTCAAAATGAATAGTGATCAGTCGTGATGGCTAAAAGACTGATTTTTGCATCCCCCCTTGAACTTAGTGGAAAAAGGATTTGAGAAGAAGAAAATGGATGAAAGCACATCATTATTAGACTATTTCCCGTTTGGTCTCTCCAGGGTTCATTAATTCTCTCTTGATACAGAGTCTACCTTCCTTTCCAAAAGCAAAGGCGAGGCGATCTTTATCAGTTGGTTGATCTGCAAAGGTTGAATTCCACCAGTTAATTTGATAAGGTGCCACTAACATGGAGCTGAGAGAATAATTGGGAATGAGAGACAGCCTGTTGGAGTAACCAAGGTTGGGAAACGGCTTGAATTCTCACAACCCATTCCAAGAACTTCGTTGATCAACGTACTGTGCCAAGATGGCGCCTTGGAAGAGGAACTTTCTGCACTTAGGGTGGGAGTTTATGAGGCTGTTTTTAGGGAGGTGGTCATACATCAACGCAATAATAAATCCCTAAGGTTCAATAGATTATGAGGCTGTTTTTAGGGAGGCGGTCATACAATATCAGGTGATACATCAAAGCATGTTATACAGTTGCCAAACCGGTGCAATGATGTTCCAGGAAACTTCATCTTTCTTCCTCCTTTCCTTTTCCCCCCTTTCTTATTGGTGTTATTATTTAGACAAGTTGAACTAATCCGTATCTCTTATCTGTTACACGGAAACTGGTTTTGCTTTTTTGCTCACCTTTGCGCACATGGTTTGTGCCGGGGTGTGGGGCGTGGGGGTTGGGGGGAGGGATTTGGTGTTGTCTTACCTTGATTATCTCTATGTTCGGATGTAATTGAAACAAAAAGAGAAAAGGGATGTGAATTATAAGCTACTCGATTAAATTGCACCAAGACGAACACAGATGTGTCTTCTGTAAAAAAAAGAAAAAAATCTTACGTATGGAATTATACTATTTAATAGGTATGCAACTTACACTTTTCTAGCAACTGTTTGTTGTTTCGCTGACTTAAGTTGTTGGTTGGACGCCCTTAAAGTGACTCCGCGGTGCATAATGATGTGCATTTTACAAACAGACATGCAGAGTTTTGGGTGACTCTTCTGATAATGTACTAAAAGGTCTCCCATCCCAGGTCTAAGACTATTGGTAACACGGCTACGAAAATATTTTCTTGTTGACCATGCACTTCCAGAGATTTGCTATTAAAGCTCTGCATATACTTTAGTACAAGTTGATCAGGTTTCTTCTTGATAGATAGGAGGTTTACCGAATTCTTGGCAAAGGGTTTGGGTGACACAAATTGAGAGAGGAACATCTCCATAAGTTGTGAGTAGGAGTGCACAGATCCGTCAAGTAACTCCTTGAACCACCTCTGAGTTAGTGCATTGGATGTAATGGAAAAAGTCTTGCAGTGGAGGGGGTCTGAAACACTCTTTAAGTGATCACTAGAATCTCCAATTCCATCATATTGGTCCAACTTAAAAGACTTTAAAATCAGATAAGAGGTACGAAATTGTTGATGCCTCGTATAAACGGGCTCCTAAGAACAGTTTCATCGTAGTTCAAGGTTGGAAGACTGTGTGTTGTATGAGCTCATTACGCACACATTCGTTGAGTTGGTTGTTAGGCCCAAACATGGGCCATTTGGTACAAGACTCATTTGGTTTCTCCTTTTAGAGCCAGCCATGAGTGTAGGGTCTTCATACATGGTTGCCCATTTATAACTCCTCATGTCTTTGCTCTTTTACTTGGGTCTTCTTCCCTTGGAGCTCCAGTAGGTTCTCTGTCTCTTCCAGTGAGATGGGAAGACAAAGCTACACATATAGCTGGTCATAGAACAGGATTGACTGAGGGCCTTCTAGGGACAAGATTGTTAGAGGGCCCAGCCCCATTGAGATTTTGGAGATGTAGATGGTCAATTGTTGCTTCGGCCTTTGAGCAAACCGTAGTTTTCTAACATGTCGATGTAAAACGGTTCTCACAAAACTGTGGTGAAGGTATGTTGACGCGGACACATCACGGTTGTGTTAAAACCGTGATGGTTTTCTGAAAACCACGGTGAGCAAATAGTTTTGGCAAAAACGTTTTACGACCACATCTATTTTTTATAAAAACATCTCATTTCTTATCAACATGATAAGTTTGTATCCATTTTTTAGATAAAATGACATCTTTAAATATTTAAATATCTTTGTTTTTCAGAGGTAAAGCAGTGCAATTACGCAATGGATTAAGATATGGTAGCAATACGACCAGATTGATGTTCTCTATAGTATACCATACTTAGAGTTTGTCCAACGATGTTTGGATTAAATGTAGATGTAGGAGCAATCGATATGTTGTGTCGTTTCTCTTGTTCTGCAGATACGGCCGGATACATCTTTAGTGCTTCTTGTATTTCACATGATGAAGATCTCGAATCAATTACGGACATTTCGATACGCTTTTCACTATCGTGTGTGTAAAGATATACGTAAATGTTTTTGTGTGCCAGTAAATATTCGTGATAACGTTTGCGTTGATTAAAAAGATTTCGAATAAGGTGAAATAGCTTCCTTTAGCTTGATACATACTAAATCACCATAACATATATATTGACTACTTGACATGTAAAAGATATTGACTACTTGACATGTAAAACACGAGTCTGATGATACGTGTGTGTATGTGTGTGTGTGTCTATATATATATATATATATATATATATATATATATATATATATATATATTTGTAAACTATTGTGGTTCAAAGTTTGTTTTCCTCTTTAATTTAAAAGATTATTTTTTTTTGACGTAAAACTATGTCGTGCAACCGAACATGTGAAAGAATGATATTTTTTTATTGATCTATATTTGCGCTACCATTTTTATTGAATAATTTCATTCTGAATGTAATGCTGTATAATTTTAGGATGAAGTGGGGAAAATTACACTTAAACCCCTTGCGGTTTGGCTTAATTCTAAAAACCTCCCCTCCCGTTTGGAATTATACATTTACCTTCCCTATAGTTTGGGTTAAAAACGCACCGGTCAATTTCCGGCAAAACCACAGGGGGTAAACATGCCAGAAATTAGCCGGTGCGTTTTTAATCCAAACCATAGGGGAGGTAAATGTATAATTCCAAACGAGAGGGAAAGTTTTTAAAATTAAACCAAACCACAGGGGGTCTAAGTGTATATGTGTGTGTGTGTCTATATATATATATGCATATAAAATTGAATAGAATTTAATGAAACATAAAATTTTTCACGTATGTGTTTTATTAAGTAAATATAACTGAATAGAAAATAAATAGTATATATATATATATATATGCATATAAAATTGAATAGAATTTAATGAAATATAAAAATTGTCTTTTTAAAGAAAGTTACACTTAAACCCCCTGTAGTTTATTTAATTCCAAAGACCTCTCCTCTCGTTGGGAATTATAAATTTACCTCCACTGTGGTTTGGGTTAAAAACGCACCGGCTGATTTCCGGCATGTTCGCCTCTTGTGGTTTTGCCAGAAATTGGCCGATGCGTTTTTAGCCTAAACTATAGGGGAGGTAAATGTATAATTCCAAACGAGATGTGAGGTTTTTAGAATTAAGTCAAACCGCAGGGGTCTAACTGTAATTTTCCCGATGAATTAAGCCTACCCAAACCGTATCCAGTTAGTTAAATTTCGTTGGACAAAAAACAGCATGGAATCAATTTTCTTTCCACCTCCACTTTGCGTACGCGTAGTTGACACGAACGCCTCCAAATCTCCGGCAACATCTGAATCTCTCCACTCGGCTCCACTTAATCAACCCATCTCCCATACCCTAAATTGATCAAATCCCGAAATCCAATCGCTCTCTTTATTGGAAAAACCTTCATGTTCGTGGTGAAGGAATCACTGAGCGAGGTTGCGAACATCCATCCCCAAATGCGAGCTTGTTTTCGTGAAGCCTTGGTTTTGCAAATTCAGTTTGATTGCTTAGAGAATATATAATTGCAGGTTAAATTTAGAAATAATTAAAACAGAGAGGGTACTCCTTTGATTTATTGTTGTTTTGTTAGTTCGATCAATCACAATGAGCTTCCTATTTGGCAAGCGGAAGACTCCCGCGGGTAAATTTCTTGATTCTGATTCCCTGTTGTTTTGGGCTTTCGTGATTTCAATATTCTTGTGTTCTGTTTGTTGTGTATGTTTGTGGTAAATTGTTGTTGAGTTGATATTTAGGATTGAATTAATGTTCTCATGGCATATAATTGGGATTGAATTAATGTTTTGATCAACGTAATATTTGGAGATCTGGAAGTATTGGGATGGAAAGCTAATTTTGTTGATTGAAGTGTTTGTAGCTGATTTTGTTAAAGGTTTTTATATGATTTTCAGAAGGAGTCATATTTTTGCCCCTTCTGGACTAGAATCCCCTCTTTGAGTTGCGGTTCTGACGGATCTATTCAATACATATGTGGTTGACATTTTCAGAGCTCTTGCGGGAGAATAAACGGATGCTTGATAAATCTATCCGCGATATAGATAGAGAAAGACAAGGGTTGCAGACACAGGAGAAGAAATTAATTGCTGAGATAAAGAAAAGCGCCAAACAAGGACAGATGGTATGATATGTATTAGTATTTCTGCTTTGTGATTATGGCTTGAACTAGCTAGTCATGTTTATGGCTTCTTAATCTGTAAGCGTCCACTTGCTTGATTCTAAATTTCCTGCCAGCTATATTATGCTAATGTTTAAGAAATACAGCATGTGATATTGTTAATGTTGTGATCCCATGCTCCTTATGCAGAATTTCCATGATTAAGAAGTTCATCGGCTATTGAAACGCTTATAAGATCACGCAGAGAGTTTTAGAAGTATAAGGAATTTTCTTGTCATCATGTTATTAGCTCAAATTTTGCACGCAATTGCGACGTATCTTATTTTTCCAAAGCTTGACCTGCCAATCATATTAAGTGGAGATGAACGCTTGTAGATCCCTTGTGAATTGTTTTCTTTTTATTGTGGTTGTGTGTGCGTGTGCTTTTCTTATTCTTTTTTTTTTTCCGGTGACGCATCATAGCTAGACTTGCATTGCTAATCTTATGTTTTGAAGAAACTGTAATATGTATAAAACCTGAAAAAGTGTAATCTTGTAACTCTGCTGCATATTTCACCATGCTTTTCAACATGCAAAAAATGCAAATGCAACTAAGAAAAATATTTGAATGCATTTCTTATTTGATACTTATCTGTTTAGGGATCTGTGAGAGTTATGGCAAAAGATCTGATCCGGACAAGGCATCAAATTGAAAAATTTTATAAGCTCAAATCTCAACTTCAAGGTGTATCCCTCAGAATCCAGGTACGTCATTATTGAATATCAGTTACATATCTTGTTTCATACGTTTATCTATTTTTCATATGCCATTAATTCAGTCTCATGTGTTTTCACATCCCTTTGTCCAAAACCTTACATGGAGGGTATTTTAGTTTGTATCTCCCCTCAAAGATAGACTTTTTATCTTTTCTACTTTTATTCCTCAATGTTTCAAACCCATGGATAAGGAAGCTAATTTCAGAGAAACTAAAGATGGAAGCTTGTTCATCTTAACCTTTGGTTGAGGTAGATGGTGATCTAGTACAAGGTCCTTTAAGTTACGTTTATCTACTTTTATATGATCAAAAGAAAATAATAATAATAATAATAATAATAATAATAATAATAATAATAATAATAATAATAATAATAACAACAATAATAATAGTAGTAGTAGAGAAAGAGACAAGCAAACAAACAAATAAAGCAATATCAGAGTTCTTGAAATTTAAAATGGTAGAATCAAATTTTTCTTGCAAGATATGTTAATTTTTTAGTGATGGTCTTCCTTTATCACCCTGGAGCCTAGGGCCTGAAAACGTCATGGTGCATTTTCTGTGAAAAGGATACAAATTTAGTATTTAGAAGTTGTCTTTCTTTCCCCCGCTTTTTGTACTTTCTCAAAGCTGAAGTATCTGCAATTATACTTTTTAGACGCTGAAGTCAACACAAGCAATGGGAGAAGCTATGAAAGGTGTCACCAAGGCAATGGGCCAGATGAATAGGCAGATGAATTTGCCATCACTGCAGAGAATAATGCAAGAATTTGAAATGCAGAACGAAAAAATGGAAATGGTGAGCGAAGTAATGGGAGATGCCATTGATGATGCTTTGGAAGGGGATGAGGAAGAAGAGGAAACAGAAGAATTAGTGAGCCAGGTCCTCGATGAGATTGGTATTGATATAAATTCTGAGGTACTCCCATGTGTCTTTTTTACTACTCGATGTGTCCACTTGTATTAGCATTTGATTCTCTTATCATAATAGTGACTAACTGCATATCTTTTTTTTTGGGTTCATTTCCATGCCAGCTTTTGAATGCTCCTTCTGCAGCTGTTGCTGCCCCAGCTACTAAGAACAAGGTTCCACAGGCTGAAGCAACTGGACACGAAGATGGTGCCATAGACAGTGACTTACAGGCCAGGCTAGACAATCTGAGAAGGATGTAAGTGCTTCTAAACACTGCTGTGGCAACTTATAGTTTGGCTCGGCTTGTAAAATTATATTAAGCCGTTGAAGTTGATACGGCTTTAACTTGCAATACGAATATGCAAGTGCCCCTTATTGGTATGTGTTTATACATGTAGAGTTGTATGCATATACAGCTATGCTGGTGCAAGTGCCCCTTGTTGGTATGTGTTTATACATGTAGAGTTGTATGCATATACAGCTATGCTGAGTGCCATCAGCGCAGACGTCTCGCTGAATGAAATTCATAATGTAATGTAACTTTTGCACAATTGTTCTGTCTGGAGATATCTTCAAGTCATAAACAGTTTCATCTGTTCTCTCTGATTTGCATGCTCTATATACAAAATTTATGCACATTTTTCTGGGATGGTCTGAAGGAGACATCTGTTCATTTTGATGCTGTCTGTTGATGGCACTTATGGTTACTTGTATGTGAGTGAGATATGCCAATCTGGCTCTTCTAGAAGAACATCTGGAAATTGATCAGAATTAACAATATTAACACATGAAACATTGACATCTTAGTACATTGTCCAGCATATTATCTTTGGTACTTAATAATGGCGTACATAAAACGGATCCCTCCACCTAGTAAGAATAATATTTGAGCATCAATTTTCTGTTGACATATGGTATGGTATATGTGAAAACATAGTCGAGATAGATGAATACATGAAATTACATGGTTTAGTACAAGCTAAACAAATACTCCCTTCGTTCCAAAATATTATCTTTGTTTTTTCTTTTAGTTTGTTCAAAAAATATTGTCCATTTTCTAAAATAATAAGTATTAGTAGTCAAAGTTTCAATATCACTCTTTCAATTAACATTGACATAGTTTCTCTCTATTTTACTTCAATTAACTAACTAAGAATAGAATAGGAATAATGTTATAAAGTTTAACTTCTTTAAATTGTGTTCGAATCAAACTAGGAGAGTAATTTTGAGACGGAAGAGGAAGTATGTCATCAGTATAAGATGAAATGACAAAACATTATAAAAATGAAAAAAACCTTACACTAGTAAAGATTTGAACTAATTACCTCTTCATCTTGAAACTCTAACTCAATATATCTTGGGACCTTATTTTTATTTACTTAAACTAGACCTTTTAGTCGTTCAAACCACACCACTTGAGCAAGACAAGTTGGCCTTTCTTTATAATTATCGTTGTTATCTAATGATATTAGAACCATAATGTTAGATATGAGAGGAAATTGATTGTGAAGGTCTGCTCATACTCGGATGGACAGTTGGCCTCACGTGTGTACATATCTGATTTTTCCAGCAAGCAAGACCATGATCGAAAACCCATGTTATTTGTCATTGTTTTCTTTTTTTATTTAAGGCGATTATTTGTCATTTTACCTAAATTTGTCTTCTTCACAGTGAATTTGTCATTCTAGAAAATCTGGAAGTTACTTATTGTTTTTATTCTAATATTATTCTCAGTTTCAATGAATTCAACCACTATTTTCACTCCATCAAAATACTGCACTAATTTTTTCAGAAAGGCAAAACGAAAATCAATGCGTTAGTTAGCTTTTTTAAAATACCGAGAAGCTTGACCCATATTTCCCTACTTCTTTTTTTCCCTTTTTGAGACGCTTTTTTCCCACGATTCAACTACTCCTTTGTGTAGGTAGGGCGGTAAACGAACCGAACGAGCCGAGCATCGTATTGTTCAAACTTGATTCATTTAACTTAACAAACGAGCCGAGTTTGTTCGTTTAGTTAAACGAACATATTTAATTGTTCAAGCTTGGTTCGTTTGATTCACGAACAACATTAATGAGACGAACACCTTAAACGAACGGTGCACTTACCGATCTCGGACAGAAAAAATGGTTCAAGTTTGGTTCGTTGATCATTTAGCTGAGCCGAGCTCAAACCGAACAAGCCAAACCTACCAAACTGTTTGGTTCATTTATATGCCTACGTGTAAGCCAAGAAAAAGAAAAACAATAATGTTTCTTTTTTATATCTGAGACATATTCTCGTTAAATTTTAGGTGTTTGAGTCTTGTTATCAGCTTTTTATACAAAAAGGGTTTTGGGTAAAGGTACTTTATGGCCACTATAGTGTTAACTTCTTATCTAAGAGGCCGTTGATGACCTGATTTATATCCTTCACGGTGTTCCTTCAGACTTAAACGATAGAGACTCACGGTATCATAATATTGATTTTTTAGTGGTTCTATTTGGTTTTCCCTTTAAAAAAAAGGTGGTAATATTGATGTAACCCTTTCCATACTAATGGTATAGTCGGTTCACATGAAAAAACCAAAGACGTTCTTGGTGTACTAAACTTCCGTGTTTGTGCAGGGTCTGGAGAGGGGCCGAATCGTTTTGCGATTTGATGTACGCAGTTTTACCCTAAATTTTTTGTGCAAGAGGCTGTTTTTGCGGCTCAAATCCGTGACCTTAAAGTCATAAAAAAGTAACCTTATTAGTTACTCCAAAACCTTTGTCTGGAAAAACAAAAATAAGGAAATGAAATGATGTCTAACACCTCTTTTTAAACACATTATTGCCTTTAAGCGACGTCTAAAAAATTTCTAATTTATCTTATAGGGGCATGGCATTTATGTATTTCACGGATATAACTTGTATACATGACAAGGATTATGAGATTAGTAATAAATGTATGTGGAACTAAAACTTAACCCTTTTGGCATGATTTTCTTTTATTTTAATCTCAATAATACATTTCAATATAGTTAATCACTAAGAGACATTTCAAATTTTAATAGTTACTTATTCACAAATAAAAAATAGAACAAAAAAGAGGGCGTTACTTTTTTGACTAATTGAAAAATAGTATAATGAAGAAAAGACATATGTTTTGACATATTCATAATTTAATCAACCAATCATACCCAGTATATCCCAACAACATCAAAGACATATTCATGATTGCAGTTCCTTATTAACAAATAGAAAATATAATAATAAAGGAATACCTTATGTTTTGTCACACTTATCACAGTTAACATGTCAATCTCCTATTATTTTGATGAATAACTATTACAATACCTAGTCATTGGTCATTGACTACTTCAATATCACCGACTTGAATTTATGGTTGGTACGGTTTTCTTTCATGCCCATTATGCCATCTTGAAAACTTACAACATCGAAGAAGAATACCGTTATTGACATCTATAAAACTTACCCCAGTCCCAGCATTGGAGAAGTAAAATAATAATTAAACCAACTTTACAGAAAAAAAAATTAAAAAAATTTATTACTTTGCCTTAACACGATAGGGTTGCTCTACTAGTAAAGACGAGGCCTGTTAATAAACTGAGCCAAGGTGAATATCATGTTTTCAAACTCGGATTTGTTTAGTTAAGCTGAATATCATGTTTTCAAAGCTGAAGAATACATTTATTGGCATCTATACAACTTACCCTAGTCCCAGCATTGGAGAAGTATAATATTATTTTAAAAAAGTCTTTGCAGAAAAAATAAAAAAATATTACTATGCCTTAACTCGATAGGGTTGCTCTACTAGTGAAGACCTATACAATATAACCCAAATATCTAATTGTTCGAATTTTATTATTAGTCCGTTGGAGGTTTACATAGTTGTCAACTCTAGGGTCCATGAGTTTAGTCGTGGTGGCTGTAACATTCATGAAAATAGAAGTAAAAATTAAAAAAAAATATACATATACATATACACGCATATACAAACAAACACATACACACCAGATATAGATATTGATATAGATACACACATATATATACATATATACATACACACACACATATACATACATATATACACATATATACATACACACACACATACAAACATATATACATACACACGTGTGTGTACGGTACTATGCCTTACCGTGTAGATAAGCATGTGAAAATAATGTTGGAGACAATCACTCCTGTACTAAGACGCAGTCGTTTCGTGTGTGCGTATGGAATAACAAAATAAATCAAACCCGGGGCGAGTCGAGGACTCTGTCCTTAAGACGTATTGCTCCGGTATACTGTGCCCAACCGTTGTGAGCAACCGTCTCCCAGGATACAACGGGTACCTGTTCAGTTGAGCGGCACTGCTGAACTTGAACTCCTTCGAACTGTAGAGTGTCCTGACTTCTCTTGGACGGTATGCAAGACTCGAATGCTATGAGAGTAGTATGCTACGAATGCTAGAAATTGTATGTTTAGAATGCACCCTTTGCCCTGTTTATGTAGGGGAGTCGGTTGGAGAACAAGGCACCGTGACCGTTAGATCAAAACCAAAGTTTGATTTAGGCCGTTAGATGAAAACCTCCTATCTAGATTAGGAAGGTTTAATCTCAGCCTTTAGATTGAAGATTAATTCGTAGGTTTAAATTTGGAGCGTCAGATGGAAACCATATTCGGTTGGGGTGGTTAGGACAGTTTAAATCTCGGCCGTTAGATTAAAGCTGCCTTCCCTGCCACCGTTAGATCAAACCAGATTGATCTTATCTTATATCGAAGGATATCGTTTGAATCATATTTAAACAACCGTTCGATTTACCATAACCGAACGCCTTATCAAACTTAACCGCGTTTTGTTTAAACGTAACTGTGCAACCGCGTTTTCCATCCACTTTGAGAATTAATTTCTCATTCACCCATTTCAATTTCTCCAACAATCCCCCACATGAATGGGAATTAATGAAAGTGTTTATGCAGACTCTACCGAGAAGTCAGACAAGAAAATATTGCATCAGAAGAGATAGCTTCTGGCTTTGAACCTTTCATAGTGATGTACCATCGGATTCACTCGGCTAATTAGTGACTTGATGTCTTGAACCAGTCAGCCTTTGTTGTGAACCTAGACAACGATACTCACACAACATTTTCTTTAACACCCTTTTGGTTCTCATGGTTGTGTTTGTTTTGGCCATGAACAACCTGGTTTCAGAAAGTGTTTTAGAGAAATCTTGCCTCTTAGACTTTCTCATAGAAGCGGCCCCACTTCACACTTACATAGGTGATTCCTATCAAGAGTATTCTGCCATACTCCACTTGACGCATCAAGATATAGGACATCATTAAAAGCCTTAGCTTACCCTAAACATTCTCTGCAGACAGCATTTTTATGTGACGGAATGAGTAAGTGCTTACTGAATCTTCATAACTTAGTTGTCCCATTGAACCAAGATTCTGGGATCTCCAGTCAACAAGGTTGGGTTACCGTTACAAAGATTCTTGCATTATAGGCTTTAGTCCCATTCCGTTTGTCAATCTTGACATCTGATCTCTAGGCAAGCCTTTTGTAAGCGGATCCGCAAGATTCTCCATTGATTTTACATAATCAATGGAAATCACGCCATTAGAGATCAACTGTTTAATGGTGTTATGTCTCCGACGTATGTGTCGTGACTTACCATTGTAAATGCTGCTTTGAGCACGTCCTATAGCTGACTGACTATCACAGTATATGCTAATAGGAGCGATTGGTTTAGGCCAGCACGGAATATCTTCTAGGAAATTCCGAAGCCACTCAGCCTCTTCCCCAGCTTTATCCAGCGCTATGAACTCAGCCTCCATAGTAGACCGAGCTATGCACGTTTGTTTCGTGGATTTCCACGACACAGCAGCACCACCAACAGTGAACAAGTATCCACTGGTGGACTTCGAGTCCTTACTGTCTGATATCCAATTTGCATCGCAATATCCTTCTAATACTGCTGGATATCTCGTGTAATGTAATCCAAGATTTATTGTGTATTTCAGATACCTCATCACTCTATTAAGAGCTTTCCAATGATCATCACTTGGATTACTAGTGAACCTGCTCAATTTGTTTACTGAACAAGCTAAGTCTGGTCTTGTACAATTCGTTATGTACATCAGACTCCCGATCAACTGAGAGTATTTTAACTGAGCTACAGGTTCGCCTCGATTTTTCCTTAAGTGTATACTTAAGTCAAGTGGGGTCTTAATCGGTTTTGTTTCAAACATATTGAACCTTCTGAGAACAGACTCAATATAGTGAGTTTGCGACATAACAAGACCATCAGCTACTCGAGAAATTTTAATTCCTAGAATAACACTGGCAACCCCCATGTCCTTCATATCAAAATTTCGTGTTAACATCTTCTTTGTACTCAAGATGATGTCACGAGTACTGCCCCATGATAAGCATGTCGTCTACATAGAGACACACTATTACATAGGCATTCGGTGTGCTCTTGATGTACACACACTTGTCGCACTCATTGATTCTGAAGTCGTTTGACATCATTACCTGATCAAACTTTAAGTGTCATTGCTTAGGTGTTTGTTTAAGTCCGTACAACGACTTAACAAGTCTACACACTTTCCTTTCTTGTCCTGGAACGACGAACCCCTCGGGTTGTTCTATATAAATTTATTCCTCTCATTCACCATTAAGAAAAGCAGTCTTCACATCCATTTGATGGATTTCTAGATCATAGACTGCAGCAATGGCCACTAGCATCCTTATAGAAGTGATCCTAGTCACTGGTGAGTAGGTGCCAAAGAAGTCAAAACCTTCTTTCTGTCTGTAGCCCTTGGCTACTAACCTGGCCTTGTACTTGTCAATAGATCCATCTTCTTTCAGTTTTTTCCTGAAAATCCACTTGCATCCGAGTGGTTTACTTCCTGGAGGAAGATCTACCAGCTCCCAAGTGTGATTTTGAAGAATTGAATCTATCTCACTATTCATTGCTTCTTTCCAGAAAGGAGCTTCTGGAGTTGTCATTGCCTCAGAGAAAGATCTCGGCTCGTTTTCTACCATGTAGGTTAGAAAATCTGGTCCAAAAGACGTCGGTATTTTGGCTCGTTTGCTTTGACGAGGTTCCCCAGTCTCTTGAGGAGTCGTCTCACGCACTCGCTTACTTATGCTTGCTTCTTGATTGTCTTTGTCTTTTTTTGGAAAGACATTTTCAAAGAACACTGCATTCCTCGATTCCATGACAACATTTTCATGTATCTCGGGAATGTCCGATTTGTGCACTAAGAAACGATATGCACTACTATTCGTTGCATAGCCAATAAATATGCAATCAATTATCTTAGGCCCGATTCTCACTTGTCTTGGTTTAGGTACTGCAACCTTCGCCAGACACCCCCACACTTTCAAGTATTTATAACTAAACTTATAGCCTTTCCAAAGTTCATATGGGGTTTTATCCGTCTTCTTGGACGGAATCCTATTTAAAATGACGTTGGCGGAGAGAATTGCTTCCCCCCACAAGTTCTGAGGTAAACCCGAACTTATCAACATAGCATTCATCATCTCCTTTAGAGTACGGTTTTTGCGTTCAGCAATACCATTCGATTGAGGTGAATATGGTGCAGTCGTTTGATGAATAATGCCATGTTCGGAACAAAATTCATTAAACGATGTGTCATACTCTCCACCTCTATCACTTCGAATTACTTTAATTCGTTTGCTAAGTTGATTTTTAACTTCATTTTTATAATCTTTGAAAGCATCAATGACCTCATCTTTGCTACTTAGCAAATATACATAACAGTATCGTGTGCAATCGTCGATAAAAGTTACAAATTACTTTTTACCTCTTCTTGTTTGCACAAACTTTAAATCACACAAATCTGTATGAATTAAATCCAATGATTCAGTGTTTCGTTCTGTTGAAGGAAATGTCGTTTTTGTCAATTTTGCTTCAACACACACTTGGCATTTCTCTTTATATTAAAGTCCAGTTTGGGCGATAATTCAAGATTAATCATTCGTTGTATTGACTTGTAATTAACATGTCCCAAACGAAAATACCATAAACAAGAAGACTCAAGCATGTAAGTAGAAGAGGAAACAATTTTATTAGCCTCAACGTGCGTAACTTTCTTGGGTACAATTGTCATAACATTTAACTTGAACATGTTATCAGAAAGATACCCCTTTCCCAAATACACCCCATTCTTAGAAAGTGTAAATTTGTTTTCCTCAAAAACAAGCTTGAATCCATGAGTGACTAGCAGCGCGCCAGAAACCAGATTTTTTCTTATGTCAGGAACATGCAGCACATTCTGCAGAGTCAACTCCCTTCCTGAAGTCAATTTCAGGATCACCTTGCCCAATCCTTCGATCTTTGAGCTGTTGGAGTTTCCCATGAAGAGTTGCTCGTTGTTTGTCGTGGGTACATATTCTCTGAACATAGCCCTGTTCGCACAAACATGTCGAGTGGCACCTGTGTCCACCTACCATTCACGCGGGTTTCCCACTGCATTGCACTCGGTCACCACTGCGCAAAGGTTCAAGTCATCCATTGCGTCGACCAGATTTGCTTTCGCTTTATTGTGATTCTGAGTCTTTTTGGGCTTTCGACATTCACTGCTTCGATGCCCTGTTTTTCCACAATTATAACACTTACCTGTGAACTTCTTTGCAATTTCCTTGCCCTTGATGTTCACGCCCAAAGTGTTATTTTTCTTTCTGTTTTTCGCCTCAGCAACATGAGCCTTGGCTTGACCAGATGATGTGGACGGCTTCCTTTCGGCACAACGATTGTCCTCCTCAATACGAAGACGGACAATCAAGTCCTCCATTTTCATCTCCTTTCGTTTGTGTTTGAGATAGCTCTTAAACTCCCTCCACGAAGGAGGCAGCTTCTCAATCACAGCCGCGACCTGGAAAGATTCACTGAGCGTCATGCCCTCCTCTTCCATTTCAGAAACCAACATCTGTATTTCTTCAACCTGCGAAATTACAGTTTTGGAATCTAACATTTTATAGTCAAGAAATTTCCCCACTATCAACTTTTTCGTGCCAGCATCTTCTGTGCGATACTTTTTATCTAAAGCTGACCACAACGCTTTTGCAGTTTTATAAGTACAAAATACGCCTAGATAGTGTTATCTAGGCAACCCAGAATCAAATTTAAACAACAAAAATTTGTATACGCCCAGGCCTCAGCACCCAAGGCGTTCTGCATATTCTGTTGTTGATCCCCCACAGGCTCAACCACGGGTGGATCTTCACTAAGCATTCTGGCCAAACCCAGTGCCGTGAGGTAGAACAACATCTTCTGCTGCCACCTCCTGAAGAAGCTTCCAGCAAATTTTTCCGGCTTCTCCACATGAGCAGCAGTGGCAGCCGGATTCATCTGAGGCCCTCCAGTTGGTGCCAGCGGAACCATACTGAACGGAGCTCCGGCAGCAACATTGTTCGCCCCTTCAGGTGCGGACACGGAGTGAGCACCATTAAAGCCTTGAACAGAGTTCGAGCTTTTGTTCTCCATTCCTGTTCAGTTCGATCAAAACGTACAGATCAGAACAGAACCAGATTTAAGAAATGAGTAGAAGCAGACTGCAAATCAGTATGAATACTGGTTTGCGTAAATAAAAAAACGGTACAGAAGTAATTGAACGAAATATGTCTTAAGATTGTTGGAGACAATCACTCCTGTACTAAGACGCAGTCGTTTTGTGTGTGCGTATGGAATAACAAAATAAATCAAACCTGGGGCGAGTCGAGGACTCTGTCCTTAAGACGTATTGCTCCGGTATACTGTGCCCAACCGTTGTGAGCAACCATCTCCCAGGATACAACGGGTACCTGTTCAGTTGAGCGGCACTGCTGAACTTGAACTCCTTCGAACTTTAGAGTGTCCTGACTTCTCTTGGACGGTATGCAAGACTCAAATGCTATGAGAGTAGTATGCTACGAATGCTAGAAATTGTATGTTTAGAATGCACCCTTTGCCCTGTTTATATAGGAGAATCGGTTGGAGAACAAGGCACCGTGACCGTTGGATCAAAACCAAAGTTTGATTTAGGCCGTTAGATGAAAACCTCCTATCTAGATTAGGAAGGTTTAATCTCAGCCTTTAGATTGAAGATTATTTCGCAGGTTTAAATTTGGAGCGTCAGATGGAAACCATATTCGGTTGGGGTGGTTAGGACAATTTAAATCTCGGCCGTTAGATTAAAGCTGCCTTCCCTGCCACCGTTAGATCAAACCAGATTGATCTTATCTTATATCGAAGGATACCGTTTGAATCAGATTTAAGCAACCGTTCGATTTAAACCATAACCGAACGCCTTATCAAACTTAACCGCGTTTTGTTTAAACGTAACCGTGCAACCGCGTTTTCCATCCACTTTGAGAATTAATTTCTCATTCACCCATTTCAATTTCTCCAACAAATAACAGGACCAGTTGCATCA
Source organism: Eustoma russellianum (assembly GCA_036186865.1). Classification (NCBI taxonomy): domain Eukaryota; kingdom Viridiplantae; phylum Streptophyta; class Magnoliopsida; order Gentianales; family Gentianaceae; genus Eustoma; species Eustoma russellianum. Next base: position 5,595,296 of record AP025044.1, read on the forward strand.
AATCCTTGATTTTAAACTTGTGCCAGACATTATCTTCCTAAAAGTCGAATGAATTTCATGACAAAAACAAAAGAAAGCAAGTATCATCCGTTACCATTTCAAGGAAAACTAAGGAATATTCTACTAAGTAGCAGAACAAAGTAGCCGCGGACGTAACTCGGTTACTTTTAAGATAAAGATGACATCCAAAGTAGCAGTGCAAATGGAAGGCCAGAAAGTATTACAAGAGATTAGTTTTGATGAAGTTGCACTAACAATTCCAGCTAAAGATGAAGATCAAGAAACTTCAAAGTTGCCCAAAGAAACAGGGGATTTCAAAGGAATTGAATTAAGCCCATCATCTCCTGGACTAAGCTGGCTGGCTTCACTAATATATCAATCTCCAAAACCACCGCCTGAAGGTAGTTTCCGCCGCCGGCCGTCAGCCTTGCAACTAAGTCCCAAGCCAAAGTAAAGACAAATAGAGCCACCATATCCTAGCAAGATGAATTTAATTCAGGGTTCTCCTAGTAATATTTCAACCAAGAACTCACCTTTAAGAAGCCCATATAATTGGAAAGAAAGTAGAAGAACTGATGATTTATTACTCCACTAATGGCATCCACTGGAGGGGGAATAGAAGAAGATGGAGATGATGATTATGCTTCACATTTGTACCTAGGTTAGAGTATGATGTGTAATCACTTGGTGCTTTTGTATTTTGAGTAAGTTAATCTTGCTATTGTCTTTCATTGGCAACCATTATGTAAAGATGCCTATTTCATACAAAAAAATTGTTAGTCGCCTATACCCTCCAACCCCTTTTAAATATTGGATAACGGTTTGTTATCCCCTCTTCATTTTTGTATAAATTTTCAGAAAGAACTTGGAAAGAATAGAAATGTTAAGTATTTAATTAGTGGCTTCAAATCATGTTTATTACATCGATGTCTTGTATTTTGTTATGAGGATTTGTTTACTGCCACAGGTGAAAGTCCATAATGAACGCAAATATTTGGTACATTCTCTGAATGCTACGGAAACAGCTATAGAAGAGCTTAACAAGATAGCTTCAGGAATCATCTCATACTTATCATCATTGTTTGGTTGCTTCTGATGGGATTCGCCACCACCCCAAGTTTTGATCTTCATTTCATCTCAAATGCTACTTTTTATCTTCATGTTTGGCAACACCAGTAAAGTAGTTTTCGAAGCCCTCATATTCTTATTCGTCACACATCCCTTCGATGTTGGTGATCGCTTTACCACCAAATACTCTTTCTGTCCTAAAAATATAGTCATACTTGACTTTTCAATATAGCGATTTAATTGAAAAGTCAACCGTGACAATATTTTTGGGACAGAGAGTACTAATCATGTTTGTCATCCATCTTCATTGAGACGATAAATTTGTTTTTTGAATGACTTTCTGTCAGGTATTTGGAGATAAGACTGATCAACGAACTGAACAGTTTGTGAATTGTTCGAGTTCGGTTCGTATTCGTTCGGTAATTGTATGTAAATGAGCCGAATTCGAACAGCTCTTTGCGTTCGTTTACTAAAACGAGCCGAACTATTCGTGAATTATTCGGCTCATTTAAACAGTTACAGTATTATCGAGCCGAACTCGAACCAAATTTAAACCGAATAATTCATTTGGCTAAACAAATCTAAATTCGAAAACTAATATTCGGTTAGGTTCGGTTCGTTAATGCACGGAGAGTAAGCCTCAACAGTGGCGACCAGGGCACAGCGTGGTGATAAAGGAAACTGAGAATGTAAACAAAATGAAAATGGCCCTTTACGTTACACATACAATTAACTTCCAAAGTTCTGAGAGAAGCAGCCGGAGGTCGCATTTAGTGCTCGAGTTAAAGGACATCTTTGAAGAACTTGGCATCTAGTATCACCTTCTTCCACAAGAATTGGTTATTAAATATGTTGGATCACATAATACACCTGTCTCGATGGCATAACTCAATTAGTATCCGAATAGCAGACCGCTCCGAAGACATTACACCACCTTTTGGTGCTACACTGTGATAAATGAAAATTGATCCTCTTGAACTTGCATTTAGATTGTTACAGTGCATTCTTTTCTACAATTGCTTGGAGTGTACATCTTAAAATTATATGACTTTTTGTTACAGATTGTTGGATGGCCCCAGACCCAGTTTTCGTTGGTGTTAAATTCAACAATCACTTGTAATATTTGCTGTGATAATTGCGTTTAGTGAATTGAAATGTTTCATTTCTTTAAGATATATCTCAAATATATAGTATATAGTCTGTGAATTTGCTACAATACCAGTAACCAATTCAAATGGAAAGTGCCAGAGTTCTATCAATCAATCAATCATATCCAGTATATCCCAACGACACCAAAAACTATCGTTAGGGTCTGGAGAGGGTGAACGACAGACAAACAATACCTCTTTCCTAATGGATAGAGAGTTTGCTTCCAGTAGACTCCCGATTCTATATGTTACCTGCATAAATGGCATAAAAATATGGATATGATGTGCTAGTGTGTTAGTGAGGTAATTCAGTAAACACAAATATAAATCTTCCAATTTTAAAATACACATAAATTTATATTTGCACATATAATGTA
>AP025044.1:5598944-5622936 GCA_036186865.1 Eustoma russellianum
ATTTTCTTCTTCATATTTCAACAAGTACAACTCCTTTGCAGGACAACCCAATATCTCTTCCCCAGATTCTTGGAAAGCGGTCACCCATGTCAACCCAGTATGATCCTGGATTTGGGCTTGAAGAAGATATCTGTAATCGCACTCCTCAAATTCTTGATTGCATCTATCACATTGCCACTTTGAATTTCCTGACCTTGTCACTTTCTTACTGCACTGCCTATCTCCTCCAATAATCAACGGGCATGCTGTGTAACAAAAAGTGTCAGTCTTAATGAACGATATGGTGGCTTTGACAGTTGTCCAGTCTGGCTTATCTGACCTTCCAAGACCTTCATCCTTGATCTGGTAAACTGTTTTCCGTACTTCATTCTTAGTTCCTCCAGGCATAATTTCTCTAGATATGGATTGGGAAACGACGTCTTTTCCTCCACTGTTAAACCAGTCTCTGAGGCTGTGAGCCTCAGGGAAATCAGGGTTTATGAAAAGCTGAGTTGTAAAGACAGTGGTTATAGATTTTCCAGTGAAATCATTAACTTTTCCAGCTTTAACAGCCAAAACAGGAGAAGATCCTGTTTCTAGCATTTCCTGTAATTTCTGTCCCTCCCTATTGCAGAATTCTCCCCACAAAGCTACTTCAACACTACGGCCAGATTGATCCTTCAAATTCAGTATTCTCCTTTGAGTTTCCATTCCATTCTTCCTCACGATAGGGACCGAAGGGTTTATATTAATTACTACGCCAATTATATCCAATATAGAATTGTTCTCAGCACTCTCAATGTGACTAATGGGTCTAAACGAGAACTGCTGTCTTGGAATAGAAGCGTCCTCCTCTGGGCAAAGATCCACACTTGAACTTGCTTCAAGATGTATCTCCCACTCATTCTTCAGATGGTTGAAATTCTTTTGAGCAGGTTTTAAGCTACCTTTTGAAATCACATAGACTTTACCAACTTCAACAGTATCATAAAAACGGTCCACAACAGCGTTGAAACAGGTAACACGTATTTCTCCCCCATCAGAATCAAGAAGGTCAAATGAGAAGACCTTGCCGTCACCCCTTGCATTGTTGAAGCGGCGGATATCTCCTTTAGCAGTTACTCTCGCCTTGATAGCCCACCGACCCTGGTAAGGATTCAGGGCAGCAATGGGAATGATACGTGCTGGTGCTTCATTCTTCATTATAGCTCCTCTATTCCTGTAGTTTGGTGTAGGCTGGTAAGGGGGCTGCACCAAAGGCCGGAAACCCTGTGTATTGTTACCTTGATTACTGGAGGTCAAATTTTTGCCATTTGAAACATTAGGACCAACTGGAATCTGAGTAACAGGATTACTGCTCTGATCATGTACAGCTTGCCCCAAGTTCCTATCTGATGCAATCTTTTGAGCTCCTGACTCCGATTCACCAATCATTTTTGGATTCCCGATCATCTCACAGTCCGGAATAATAGTTTGCATATTTAGGACAACTATTATCCTGAAAGAAAGGAGAAAGAGCAAAAGAGATGAGCATCCAACGGATAAACAAAAGGAAATTAACTAAATTTCAAAGAACACAAGCAGTAGACGGGATGTAACTCCACTTCCTTCGGAGAAAAACAGTTATTATGCAGTTATACTTGCTAAAAAAACCAAAGGTACCTGGGTCCTCAATTTAACAGAATAAACATAGAAAATCACCGTTTTAGTTCATCATCATATTCATAGTGCCAAAAGAGACATATAGAAGAACTCAAAAATATACACTAGAGTGGTGTTATAACTAAAAGCAACTATTTGCACCTCTTTATTTCAATAGAGCTATTTGCATCTTTTCTGTCAGTGTTTGTTTAGATGACAAATTTATATATCTAATGGAACTATTCGTTTTCATGACTTCCTAAGCAGCAGGTCTTAACTTCTGAATTCCTGACACCACAGAGAAGATTTCTCAATTTTCAAATTGTGGACACTCTCCTAGATGCAGGAGCTCAATGCCCATCACCTAACTGACATGCAAGAAAATTTTCCACAGAATAAATCAGGTATGCCTGTTCTCCATCCAAAAGAATCGCAGACAACAAAAACATCTCATTATCCATTCTAAGCTTGTGGTCAACTACACATGAGTTGAAATATCAAGTCCACAATAGATCAAAAGATTGATTTCCAAACTAAAACCAATTGCCAAAAGGATGTAAACAAAGCAAACATCCAATTTGGAACCGTCTTCATGATCATTCTAGTAGAATAACTTTTCAACACCAAACTGTTCGCATTTTGCAAACTCTGCAAACGTACCAATTTCATCCCCTAAGTATTACTGGCAAGCTTAAACTACAGATACCTTTTCAGCTGATAATAACAATGATAAAAGTCATAATAACAATAAGATATAAGAAGAATCAGTAGAAGAAAAAAGACAAACATATGTAAGTAGCAGACAGATTTTCTGCACAAAATCTACAAAATAAATCAAAAAAAAAATGTACCAAAAAGTAGGTAGGACTAAACAGAAAGTTGAGAGAGACTACTTGCGATTCTGGACGGTGCTGCAGATATAATCAATCAATTGAACCACCGAGCCCTTGCGTACTGCACCGGACTTAACTTGATCATTGAGCTGAGTGGCGAGCATCGCGTACTGAGAAAACGCCGAATCGGAAAGCAATAGACGGTATCGCTCCTGACTTGAGCCTATAAGCTTGACATCTAACACCTGCACAAGCGGTTTGGCGTTCACATCGCCGGCATTAATCGCCGGGATCGCATTAGCCGTCAGATTCACCGGCATTTCTCTTGTCGTCAATGTGGTTGATTATAATATTGGATTCAGCAACACAACGGCAAGGGAATTATCTCAACGGCGGAGGAAATCAGGATTAACGAACTTCTCTTCTCGGGAGAGGAGAGAATTGGGGAAGTAGAAATGACCTAAAATTGGAAGTTCGGCGACATTCGTGCTATATGTGGTAAGTTGATTATTAATGAGTAATGACAATAAAATGGCGGGGAGCAACCGACCTGTAAAGGAAAGAGAAGGGATTGGCTGAACATGAATTTTAATTAACACACCTATCCATCCAATACATTTGTTGTAATATTACCCCTTTAGTTTTATAACTAATTTTATCACTATACTCCTTTTCTTTGAACGTTTTCATTTCTAATCTTTTACTTTGGAATATGATGGAATAAAACAAAATAACTCACTAAATTGGTTACGTTTCTTTAAGTATCAGTTAGTCAACACAGTTTGATGTAATTTTCATTATGAGTCATCAGAAAATAAGCTCTATGTGTTTTTAACACATGTATATGGTTACGTACATCCAACCTTATATACCCTACCATAAACTGGAGTCTTTAAAACAATGAGATAATGTTGTTATACTCCTTTTGTTTTAAGTCAAACTTCTTTCTTTTTGTAACCTCTCAAATAATTTTTCTACTTTTCTAAATAGAAACAAAGATTTCATTTACTATTCCCTTTTTACTAATTAAAAACGCAGTGTTCACCTTCCATAATTATCAAGAGAGAAAAAATAGTAGTTATTTTATTGTGCACAATTCATAGATATCAAGAGAAGTAGTTCTTCTTACGTACGAAGAATATTATCATACCAAAAATATTATCATACCATCATACAATACATTGTTTAAGAAAACCAATTAAGACAAACTTATCATAATATTTTGTACACCTTTTTAAAGTAGTTATCGATTATTTAGAACCAAACCAAGAAAAAGTGTTAAAAAACATTGATAATTTGGTCTTAGATTAGGTTTCTTAAATATGTGTAAATTATTTATGACAATATTTTTAAAGCGGAAGGAGTATTATTCTTCCAGTGTAATTTAAACGTGCTTAATGTTATGGATATACTGGAATATCAAGGATAAACATGATGTTGATATACATTGTAGAGATAGACATTATAATAGATGTGGATATCCAAAGTATTACGTATCTCTTTTGTATATCAGATTAGATGTAGATATTCAAATGGGTTTGTCCAAGTTTATCTTCACTCCATTGAGTTCTATAAATAGGACCACATATCATATATGAAAGACACACATTTGAGATACAAATTTCTCTTGTTTCGCTTTTCTCTTTACTATACTTGTTTGAGTTTATAACACGTTATCAGCACGAGCCAATCCTTTGTGGAACAAGACGCATAGCCGACCATTGATTTAAGCTTCAGGTTGACAACAATTTAAATTTCGGTAAGCTGTTCAACATGTTTCGATTTTTTTTTGGCCAAACAGTATGTTTGCTTTACACCAAGCAGTATGTATGCTTTACACCAATATATTATTTGGCCGTTGATTTAAGCCGTTGTAAAATCATTTCGGTAATCTTTACACCAATATATTATTGATGTAATAAGTTAAAACATACTATATTATATCGTAGTATAATGAGAAGTATGGTTATTTGGTTTATATATATACCTGGAGTATATCATTACCGTTATTTACGTACAAATATTTGATATACATGAAGTATATCAATGTCACTATCTATATTTGACATATCTAAAGTATGAATAATTATCATGCCTGAAGCATGACATGATTAAATAAGCGACATGCCCGAAGCATGTCGTTATGCCCGAAGCATGTCGTTATGCCCGAAGCATAAATCGTTGTTATAAGTAATTATCGTGCCTGAAGCATGACATGACTAAATAATTAACATGCCTGAAACATTAATTATTATCATGCCCGAAGCATGAATCGTTTTATCATGCCCGAAGCATGAATCGTTTTATCACGCCCGAAGCATGAATCGTTTTATCACGCCCGAAGCATGAATCGTTTTATCACGCCCGAAGCATGAATCGTTTTATCACGTCCGAAGCATGAATCGTTTTATCACGCCCGAAGCATGAATCGTTAACATGCATAAACCAGGAATTGTTAACATGCGCGAAGCGTGAATCGTTTTATCATGGCCAAAGCATGAATTGTTAACATGCCGGAAGCATTAGTAGTCGACAAGCCAGAAGTATTAGTAGTCGACATGCCGGAAGCATTAGTAGTCGACATGCCAAAAGCATGAGTAATTGACATACTTGAAGCATGAGTAGTGGACATGTCCGAAGCATGAATAATCATTATATTTGTGATTATTGTGAAGCCATGGTCATGCTATAATTCATATGAATTGATACTTACGAATGATGGAAAGTTTATTATGATAACTTTAAAAGGATTCTGACGAAAATTATAAATATGATTATTGATAAATAGTTTACTCTTATCATAAATATGAAATAATTCTCATATATACTTATGATAATAAAATTAATTATTTCAGAAAAACTATGTTCATAAAAATGTTTTCTTTTTCTATTGATGTGGCCACTGCTGCTATGAGGCAACTGTTCAGCGGTTTAGATGCTTGTTGTGTGAACTGGAGAAGGTATCTTAGTATGTTAGTTAGGACATTATTCTGACACATATAAAGAGTTTGAGTCAAAACAATGTCTTGTGTATTCTCACCCAAAAGGTCTCCTAATATACAACAACAAGAGATAACTTAGTTGAGTAAATATCTCAACTTCTTCTATCTATCCATTATCTAGGATTTCTAGGATGTGGTTACAACAAATACAACAAATATATTATCTAACAATATCTAATATTATCTAATACTCCCCCTCAAGTTGGAGCGTGAATGTCAAGAAAGCTCAACTTGCGTAAATGGTGGTGAAACCGTTCCGGGCCCAACGGTTTGGTAAACATGTCAGCGAGTTGAACATCACTGGCAACCTTGCGTGGAAGAACAGCATGTGATTGATAATGATGACGGACAAAATGACAATCAATCTCAATGTGTTTGGTGCGCTCATGAAAAACAGGATTAGCAACAATATGCAAAGCAGCCTGATTATCACAGAGAAGAGGGACGGGTTCGCGAAGTGGTACACGCAAGTCGGTAAGTAAACGACGTAGCCAAACAATCTCACTAGCAGCATGTGCCATGGCGCGATATTCTGCCTCAGCCGAAGAACGAGAGACAACATGTTGTTTCTTGGATCGCCAGGAAATAAGAGAGGAACCCAAAAAGATAACATAACCAGTGGTGGAACGGCGCGTTGTGGGACAGCCAGCCCAATCAGCATCACAATAAGCAGTTAGACGTAAGGTATTATCAGAAGAAAAATATAAACCTTGTCCGGGAGCATGCTTCAAATAACGCAACATGTAAAACATGGCATCAAGATGACATTTACGTGGAGCATGAACAAACTGACTCAAAAGATTGACAGCAAAGCAAATATCAGGGCGCGTAACAGTAAGATATAATAGTCGACCAACAATACGACGATAAAAATTAGGATCAGAGAGTAAAGGAGAGTCTGCCGAAAACCGAATGTGTTGGTCCATGGGGGTGCGCGCGGGACGACATCCTAGAAAACCACATTCTTGCAAAATATCGAGAACATATTTGCGTTGATTAAGAACAAGACCAGAAGGAGAACGAGCAACCTCAATGCCCAAAAAATACTTGAGGGGACCGAGATCTTTGATTTTAAACTGGGCATCCAAGTATTGCTTCAAGCTCGTAATACGAGACAAATCATTGCCTGCTACAATAACGTCATCAACATAGACCAAAGCAGCAACAAAAGAAGAATCGGACTCATAAATGAAAAGAGATGGATCAGCAGTAGATTGACAATAACCAAGTGTGGTAATGGCCTGCGTAAACTTAAAATACCAGTTGCGAGAAGCTTGACGAAGACCATACAAAGATTTGCGGAGTTTGCAAACACGCGTCTCCCCCTTACGAGCAAAACCCTGTGGAATATGCATATAGACATCTTCCTCAAGATCCCCATGAAGAAAAGCATTATTAACGTCAAGTTGATGGAGGTGCCACTGTTTGGCAACAGCAAGTGCAAGAAGACAGCGGACAGTAACTAATTTGGCAACTGGTGCAAACGTTTCATGAAAATCGACACCCTCGACTTGCGTATAACCACGAGCAACCAATCGAGCCTTATAGCGTTCTATTGTACCATCAGGATGGTACTTAACTTTATAAACCCATTTGGAACTGATAGCCCGTTGCCCAGGTGGTAAAGGGACTAAAGACCATGTATGGTTAGCTTCCAAAGCATCGATTTCACGTTGCATGGCATCGCGCCAATGAGAACTTTGAACTGCCTGTCGGAAAGAAGAGGGCTCATCCGTGGCAGAGATGGCCGCGAGAAACGCAGAATGACGTGAAGATAATTTAGAATATGAAAGATAATGTGATAAAGGAAATACCGTGGAGTTGGCTGCTGGAGGGGGGTGCAACGATGGCAAAAGAGAGGAAGGAAGATCCACCTCATAATCATCCAAGTGGCCTGGAGGTCGACGCAGCCGAGTGCCGCGTGTTGGAGGTGGCGACGCAGCACCCGGCGAAGAAGCCGAAGCTGCCGAAGGAGCCGAGACCTGCACGGGAGAGGGCGAAGCAGGGGCTGGGTGGGTTGTAGACGGGACGGTATCATCCCAACAGGAAACAGTAAATGGGGGGGACGACGGGGGGTTGGGTCCGAGGGGTACCGACGCAAATGGGAAGACATGTTCATTAAAGGAGACATGTCGAGAAACATACAAACGACGAGTCTCAAAATCATAAATTCTATAGCCCTTTGTCCCATAAGGATATCCAAGAAAAATACCGGGAGTGGAACGAGAAGAAAATTTATCATGAGAACTAGAGGATTGATAAGCATAACATAAACACCCAAAAACACGTAAAGAAGTATAAGAGGGCGAATGACCAAACAAAAGTGCATACGGAGTCTTATGAGCAAGAACAGTGAGAGGCATGCGATTAATAAGATAAGTGGCAGTCAAAACACATTCCCCCCAAAAGTGAATAGGTAAATGAGCTTGAAACCGGAGTGCACGAGCAACTTCAAGAATATGGCGATGCTTACGTTCAACCACCCCATTTTGTTGTGGAGTATAAGGACAAGTCGTTTGAGAAACCATGCCATTAGCCGAATAGTAGGCAAGAAGATCACTACTAGTAAATTCCAACCCATTATCAGTACGAACGGTTTTAACAGTGAGATTAAACTGTGTACGAACCCAGTTGAAAAAAATGCAACATGTAACGGTAGGTCTCAGATTTATATGCCATCAGATAGACCCATGTATAGCGACTTTTATCATCCACAATAGTTAGGAAATAACGAGCACCGGATAAAGAAGGTGTTTTATAAGGACCCCAAATGTCACAATGTATGAGATCAAAATTATTTGCAGAAACAGTAGTACTCAAAGGAAATGACAAACGAGTGTGTTTTGCTCGACAACAAGCATCACAAGAAATACTGTTTGGAATACGAAAATTACAACCGGAAATAAAACGAAAACGAGACAAAGGTAAATGACCAAGGCGACAATGCCAAAGAGTCGCGTCATTATTCTGGGCAACGGACAAAATAGAGGGTGATGAGTGCTCCAAATAATAAAGGCCATCGCGCAACCTACCCACTCCAATCAGCCTCCTCGAGGGCATTGCCTGTATAACACAAACATCCAACCAAAATGTTACTGCACAATTCATGTCCCGAGATAATTGACTGATGGATAAGAGATTGAATTTAAACTCAGGAACAACTAAGACATGCTGCAATAAAAGACCATTCGGAAAAGAAACAGAACCCATAGAGCGGACTGGAACAAGAGAACCATCAGGTGTGGTAACGTGGCCAACCCCACTGTTTCGGTCAACAGCAGTCAGATTTCCCGGATCATTAGTAATATGCGCACTTGCACCACTGTCCAAAACCCAAATGGAAGACACATCAGGAAAAACATGAGGCTTACCCGGATCCAACGGAGGCAAGGACACAGAAGGATCTGCGGGGGGAGTTGGGGTGGCCTCCTTAAACTGCTCGAGCAAATGAGTGACTTGATGTTGCTGAGCAGCAGTCAAACCAGCAAAAACTGATGGAGCACCCGTGAGTGTCTCAGGAACCTTCGGCTGAGAGGCCGAAGCCGTCGAGGGAGACTGTCCTCGAGTCCGTCGGGCACGCCAGTCTGAAGGAAATCCAATCAAGTTATAACACTTTTCACGAAAATGTCCAGTCTTACCACAGTGTGTACAGCGAGGACGTTCTCCTTTGCCAGCAGATGAGGAGGTGCGACGGGTGGATGCTGCAACCATAGCCGCAGCTTCCAACTGTGGGAGTAGATTCCGAGCCACCGAGCGCTGCTTCTCTTCCTGGGCAACCAACGCATATACCCTGCCAATACTTGGTAAAGGATCGATGCTAAGAACATGAGACCGAATGGTGTTAAAAGTCTCATCAAGGCCCATGAGAAAATCAAACACCATCTCCTTTTCACGAAGCTTTTCAATGGACTTGGTGACTCCACATGTGCACCTGCCACAATTACACACAGGCAGTAGTTCAAACGAATGTAACTCACCCCAAGCTGCCTTAAGTCGGCCATAGTAAGCAGAGACCGTGTTGTGCTCTTGACGTAGCCCAGCAATAGTGCGCCGAAGCTCATAGACACGAGCATCCACCCCTTGAGAAAAACGCTCTTCCAAATCAAGCCAAACAGCGCGCGCAGTGTCAGCATGCGCCGCTGCCCCTTGAAGCTCCTTTGACAACGCATTAGACAACCAAGACAAAACAATGGCATTGCATTGTTGCCATTGTCCATGGTCACCGGACGACGAGACTGGGGGAACAATTGTCCCATCAATGAAACCAGCCTTATTCTTGGACTTGAGGGCATTAAGGAAGGCTTTCTTCCACACAAAATAATTATCACCTTCATCACTCAAAGGCTGAGTGACAAACACAAGACCTGGATGATCAGAGGGGTGTAGGTAGTAAGGGGACTTAGGATCAATGGCAGAAGATGAAGATTGAACTGGTGGCAAGACAGTGGCCATTTGTGATGCTGGGAGAAACGCAAATAAGGAAAAGAAAGTAACGTTGGGAAGACCAAAAAAATAGGCAAAAATCGATTGCCTCAGTGGAACGAAACAAACAGAACGATCAAAATGATTAACCAGGAACGTGTGACTCCTGCTCTGATACCATAAAGAGTTTGAGTCAAAACAATGTCTTGTGTATTCTCACCCAAAAGGTCTCCTAATATACAACAACAAGAGATAACTTAGTTGAGTAAATATCTCAACTTCTTCTATCTATCCATTATCTAGGATTTCTAGGATGTGGTTACAACAAATACAACAAATATATTATCTAACAATATCTAATATTATCTAATAACATATGAAACCATTTTGCGATAGTTTCTTCTTATTGCCAGTTTCAGTTAATGGGTTTAGGTCATTGTATATGCAAGTGAGTTTATGGTATGATATGCAGTGTCTCGTGCGTATCTTGTATTGTTTATTTGAGATAATGGCCTGTCTTTGGGGCTAATGAAAGTTTTGCATGGATATTTAGTTAGAAGGGTTTTGTTTGTTCCTGCTTGATATTGTCTTGAAGTCGAAACGCGTATGGTTTAGAGTTCCGTCAGTTTGAATGGTTTCCTGACCTTATTCAATGTTCTAGTTCATACCAGTAAATGTTTCTGATATTTTGATGACTTGCACCTTTTTCTTTTTAGTTCTCTTTGTGACCATTTTGAATCTGTTGTTTGGCTGCTGATTGTAAGTACTACTTGTTCATTCATGCATATTGGCTGCTGATTGTAAGTACTACTTGTTCATTCATGCATATTCTAATGAACTTTTGTTGCTTGTTATCTATGATTGACCATTTCGGAGGATAATATACCTTAGACGTATGTAGATGCACGCCTAGGTGGAGTACACTTGAAGTTATTTCTCTTTCTTGTGTACTCCCCATTCCTTGTGGACGTCTTTCGTTATTGGACCATGTTCCTATTCTGTATTAGATAAGCTACATGGTGTCTTTTTTCCTCAGTCCTCGTGTTTATACAGATAGTGATATTTTACATCCTTTTGAGTGGCTTTGAACAGCAGCCTGTGTTAAGAGGTGTCTTCATTTTAATTTTCTTACACTTGCATTTGAATGAAACTTGACAAAGAAAAAAAAGGAAAAAGTTAGATGTCCCCATTGCAATTCACTTACACTTGCTTTTAGTTAACAGCCTCCACCTCTTATGTGTGTTCTCGTACTCAAACTCACAAGTTTAGTCCAGGTGAAAGTATTCGCGTCTTAAATAGGATAAAACAGAAAGCAAATTAAAAAGTAAAAAGGGGTAGGAGGAGGATTGTGGTCCTTGAACTTCTCATTTATTAGGAAAAAGAATATATACTTATGACTGTTTGTTAACGAGAGCAGAAGGATTTTATCATCTTTAAAATGTAAAATAACAACATAAATTGGGCCTTTTCGTTCAAGTTAATGTAATTTCTATTGATGAACTTCAAGATGAATATTTAGAAAAGAATATATATATTGAAAGACTGCATATTCCTCAGGCTAGTATTCACAAGTCAGTCCATTCGATCGGTCTCTTGCTGTTGTCTCCATATTTGAGGGAGATAAATCATGGGAAAGTATTATGCGGCAGTGAATGTGAGGCATCTAAATCAGACCTAGTTTCTTCCATTTTAAAGTGTTATACATGAACTGCATAACTTTAGGATGACAACAACATTTCCCGTTGCCTTTGAAAGGCTATCGTTTTTTTTTTGGCTACAACTCTTGTTCTGCCACCCCCAGGGTATATTGCCCACAAGCTGATGTTTCACGATGAAAGAAAAAGAGACTTATGTACACATTGGTGCTCTCGATCATTACTTAAGTAAATACTAGCTGAGTAGATCATTTTGTGTTTACTCTGAATAAATTTGTTTTGCATGATTATTATTATTATTTTTAAATGATTCCAATAAATTAGATCGTTTCTTTTTACTATTCTTTTCGTGACACTTGGAATCAAATGATAAGAGTCGTATACGTTATATTAGAACTTTACTCAAGATGAATGTTTTGAATATATGTCTAGTTGACAGTGGAACGATACACACAACATTGATTAAGGGCTTCAGAAGAGTTCTAATTGGCAAAAGCAAATGTTAGTACCGATTCGAGTACTACGACACTGATTGAGGGCTCTAGAAGAGAAACCAATATCTTGATGGGTGCTACACACATATTGGTTAATATGACATCATTTCCCACCAAGTCGAAAGAAAACTATTGAGTTTCACAGATATAAGTCTTAATTGCGTTCATAATGAACTATGAATGAGGGGAATATGAAATTTTTGTAGACAATAATTCAAGCCAGAAGCTTGTTAAAGAAAAACTCCCAATTTTTCTCCATGGATTGTATTATGCGACTACACATCCGGTCGAATGTAATATTGTTATGAACCAGAAGTTCGATATTCCGAAGTTATTTCTGACATAATCGACTTGGTCACCCAGATAAAATTATGATACGTACAGTGTACTACACTCACATGTGTACTCTTTAAAGAACCAGAAGATTCTAGAAACTCTTTCATGAACAAATAGATTACATTATCTCGTGATTTTGTGTGTGTTGCTTGTTCATGTGAGTTTACTTTCGAAAAGACTATTAGCTTTTGCCAAGCTTATTGCTCAGATTATATGATTATCTGATTAAATTTATTAAGTATTGATAATACATGTGAATTTATATCCCAAGCTTTCAATGATTATTGTATGTCTTAAGATTGGCGTTGAGCATTCAGTTGCAAGTGTGCACATTTAAAATGGCCTAGCAGTGTCATTTATTAAACGTTTACAACTGATTGCTAGACGTTTGATTTTAAGGACCAATTTACCCACATGAGCTTGGGGACATACAACTATACATGCATCAGAATTGATTTGGTGAGTTAGTTTTCCCGCCGTTAGGGGGAGAGAAAATGTCGGTTCCTGAAGAACGGCGTGGAATTACATGGAACGTTCCTTCACTATATCACCTTTAACACACGAACAAATCAATGCGAGCAAGAAGTAAAATGATAACAAAATCCCACGTTTTGGTGATGAATACGCCGATTCGACTTGATGTCTCTGAAGGACATGATAATGGTATACCAAAAACAAGTCTAAAACGTGGACGCCCAGTTGATGTAAAAGATAAAAGCCCTTGTAAGGGAATGATACAAATAGTACTCCAGAAGAAAATACTCAACAAGAGATTAGGTGTTCACAACTTGAAAGCGCTATAGAAATAAGAACTGATCAGTCTAAAAAATCAATAAACAAGTTGCTCCCGAAGAAGCAAGTGAACACAAGTTTGAAAAGATCTCTTTGAATTATGCACTTAAAGTACAAGAGAAAATTGGGATATACAAATGATCATTATTGATCATGTTTTGATTAAGGGATTGCATATGAATTATGAATCAGGATCCTGAACCAATGTTAACTGAAAAGTGCCGACACAGAAATCATTGGCCAAAACAGAAAGATGCAATCCAAACCCCTGAAGGGAAAGTCGCAAAGCATTTGGACCCGTAGTTCAAAACCCTTGAAGGGAAAGTCGCATTCGCAAATTATTTGACCTGCAGTCAAACCCCTGAAGGGATCAAACATACAAAGAACTAAGCTTGACTATGATGAAACATATTCTCCCGATAATTGATGTCATAACGTTACAATACCCAGTCAGTCTAGCAGTCACTTAAACCTTGATATGCGGTTAATGAATGAAGTTACCGCTTACTCATATGAATTATAAGATGATATAAAATCCCAGAAGGATTTAAATTGCCTGCAGCATGTAATCCAAGAATGAATGAACTATACTCAATCAAATTATAGAAATCATTGTATGAATTAAAACAATCTGGCAGGATGTACATGTCGATGATCTAAATCTTGTTGGAACTCCTGAAGAGCTTACTAAAACCTCTAGTTGTATCATAAAAGAGTTTGAGATGAAAAACTTTGAGAAGATCGAATGTTCTCTCAGCCTGCAGATCGAGCCTTGAGTAGTCATAGCGTGGTACGATCGAAAGACTCATTTTGACCACCAGAAGATAACGAAGAACTGTTAGGTCCTGAAGTACCATATCTTAGTGTTGTTGGTGTTTTAAAGTATCTTGCAAATTTCGATACCAGCATTTTCAATGAATTTATTGGCGAAGTATTTCTCAATACCAACACGAAGGCACTGGAAAGATGTCGAACACATTTTTATCTTATTAGAACACCATAAGGGTGTTTATACTACTCAAGGAAGGTAGAACCACAATTAGTGGGTTATGCTGAACAGAATGGATACGTTTTGGTGCGGTCATATTACGCAAATGAATGAAACAAACAGTAACAACCATCTCTTCATCATTATAAGATTTTGCCGTTGCATGAAGCAAGCTATGAATACATTTGGTTGAGGTCGATGATCCAGCATATTGAAGACGCCGGAAATAATATTTGATGATCATGGAAGATGTATTGTTCAAATGGCTACATCAAAGAAGAACGAAGCATATATCACCAAAGTTCTTCTACACTTATGGCCTCGAGAAGAATGATGATATTAATATCCAGCAGATACAATTAAGCCAGATTTTTGATGACTTGTTCACAAAAGCGCTACATTTAAAGAGATGATCTACAACATTGGATTGCGTCGACTCAAAGATCTCTTGCCAGCATCAGGGGGAGTGTGATTACTACATGCACACTGTACTCTTTTTCCTTCGTCCAAGTTTTTTGTCCCATAGGGTTTTTCTTGGCAAGGTTTTAACGAGGCAGTGTATCACACTTACTGATTTTTACGAATGTGTACTCTTTTTCCTTCGACCAAGTTTTTATCCCACTGGGTTTTTCTTGACAAGGTTTTAATGAGGCATATTCTATAAAGTTTGGATATCCAAGGGGGAGTGTTATGGATATACTGGAATATCAAGGATAAACATGATGTTGATATACATTGTAGAGATAGACATTATAATAGATGTGGATATCCAAAGTATTACGTATCTCTTTTGTATATCAGATTAGATGTAGATATTCAAATGGGTTTGTCCAAGTTTATCTTCACTCCATTGAGTTCTATAAATAGGACCACATATCATATATGAAAGACACACATTTGAGATACAAATTTCTCTTGTTTCGCTTTTCTCTTTACTATACTCGTTTGAGTTTATAACACTTAATAATTTTTTCACCAACTCTTTTTTCATGTGAAAGCCCGACAAGCACAACAACAACGTTACCCTATTGTCATAAAGTCTCCCGCCTATAGCGGGGTAGGAGATTCGGATGTACAAAACCATACTCGTGTTAGAAACATACAAATGTTGTTTCCCGATAACTCATAATAATGGGTCAAACTATGTCGATCAATTACTACTCCACAACAATTGAAAGTAAAGAAGCTACCATCAATTTAATCCACACCAATCATACATACATGTTTAACAGATACATTCTACATTGCTTCTTCACTACCACCAATGATACTTTCAGCACTTTCCTCCAAACCTCAATCTAACATTATCCATGAACACTTCGCTATTACACATCCAGCTTGCAACAAAGAACACATTTTCCACTGGCAAATTTGTAATGAACTGGAGAGACAAATTGCCATCCATTTGATGTTAAAGAAGCAAGAAGCCGGTAAAGCTTCAATGTTCAATCCTGTAGTCTGATATCACATGATTTCGCAACACGGAAAATCGAAGATACTCACTTTTGTCCTACAGAAATTTGTGACCTGATTGATACATCGCACTGCCTATCGAATGAACTTCTGTCAGCCCACAAGTGTTATTGCTCGGCTCGGCAACTAGAGCCGGAGGCCTCATGGTAGACTTGGCAGTCTCTACCCACCTACTCAATAATCACAGGGGCACCATGGTGACCACTAACTGCCTTGTCAATAACAATCTTTGCAAATCCAGGGGCGTGCATGCAAGAAGGAAGTTTGAGCTTGATGCAAATGGGTAAAACATCGTCCGCATGGAAAGTCTTCTCATATCACTGCTCTTCAGAATCCCACCTTCTATTGCAAGAGAACCAAATCTTACCGTTTTAAGACAAACCTTGTGTTCCTTCACTTCATTCTCAGTATACATCTTAAAAAACCTTGGTCAGCGCTACAAAACAGGTAGGAATTTATGAAGCAAGTCAATCCATAGGTGGAAAGGCAATCAGGAACTAAGTCAAGGACCAAAACAACGCATGTCATCAATTTCTCCTGGGACATGAGTACTGGGCACCTCAAAGGATCAACAGGTATTTCTAAGACAAAAAAGAAGACCATACATACACAAACGCAAGGATTCTTTAAACTCTTAAATGTTTAACAAAAACATGATCAACTAAAACCAATTCAATTAGCAAACTCAAGCTGAAAGGCATATAAAGGGAATATTCAGGGAGAGAAATGTGGCAACTCCAAGATAAAAATGCAAGATCCTGGAAATGTATTTTGCACTATCTTAGAGATACAGTTAATGTAGTCATCTTCCGACACAAATTCAGTACAGGAATTACCTATTTGCTTTATAGATGACTATGAAGGGAGTAACAAGGAATCTCATAGGGGAGAATTTAAAATTCAAAACAAGAGTGTATCTCTGTAAATACAACTCGAAGAGCTAGATTCTAGTTCCATGTGTCCTCCCAAGTTTAAGACATCATTCCATGAAATGTATGGGCGCTTCAATAAGAACAATGTCAGAGAGGATAAAGACTATATGTAGTCATCATCCGACACGAAATTGGTACAAGTAAAACCAATTTGCTATGCTGATGACAGTAAAATCAACCAAAGATAGATTGTCAATTCTTTGCAACTTCCTTTTAGCAGCTAAACGTATTCAAACACATTGGCCAATCTATTAAGACTATAATACCAGTGTTTAATAATTAAGAAGAAAAAAGAGAGAGGAAACCATTTGCAAATGCATCTAACTGATGCACAATTTCAGGCCCATGAAACAACTTGTGCAAAAGAGAAATTAGCTGATGTTTAGATCATGTGCGAGTTTCCTAACAGGCCCCATCTCTAGAGATTCAACATAACCAACATCCTAACACCCAATGGTTAAAACTAGAGGTAGAGATAACCAAAGCATCTAACACTTAATCAACGTAAAGGTATGCATCTTAAGTGCCAAAATTCGGCCACTGCTTCTAAAAAACAATATCACTGGAATCATCATCGACCGACTTGACACTCTTCGCCACAAGTCATTGTCGCACTAGCGAGTGACCAACAACAATTTATATGTTAATTGGCCTTTAACTAGTGCCAAGCAGCAAGACTGCATACTGTCAGCAACAACTAACTCTCTGCCCTAATTATACTAAATTTAGCCTCAAACCTCAAAACAATCACCAACGGTCGATCTTCTGGAGATATAATAAGAATTTTCCAGCCCGTTAACAAGAATTGATTATAAAAAAGGATAAACCGAATCTACTGAATCAAATGACAGAAAAGCAACTCGAAGCAGCATAATTACTAGAACGAGGACTACTGACCCGAACCATTCTGAGAGTTGTCCGCCGCTGGTTCAAATCTACTATCACCGGATTGTCTCTCCTGAAGCAGTTGGAGCGCCACCATCTCCTTGAACTCAGCTCACATTTCAGATATGCTTAGGGTTTACGATTTTGTGGAGGATTTTATAGCTTCACATGTCCTTCCAATTTAGGGTTTTGTTTAGGCTTAGGGTTTCGTAACTTTAATAATGTTGATGCAGGCTCGCTGATACTGTGTATGGGCTCAAACCAACAGAAGAGTTTTAGATTGAATTCAGATTTGGGCCTGATAACGATTTGCAAGATGGGCCCGCTGACGGATATTTGGCAACCCTTTTTTTTTTTTTTTTGAGAAAGGGAACCACGTGTCAAAATTTTTTTATTTGTGTCAGAAAGGCAACCATGTTAAGGCAAGAATTAAGATGTGTTTATGCGTATGATGCATCATTAAAAATGATTCAACGTAGAAACTTAACAACCACAACAACGCATACCTAGTATATTTCAATGATAACAAAAGCTATCGCTAGGGTCTGGAGAAGGTGAGAGGCAAACAAACAATATCTTCATCACAAAATATAGAGAGTTTGATTCCAGCGTGACTCCAGACTCTATATATATCTGCATAATATAGAGATTTTGATTCCCAGCGTGACTCCAGACTCTATATATCTGCATAGACAAATAATGAAAGACAAAGACAAACACAATTCTATGATGAACGAAATTAAAATGCTTATGGCAATGTTGGTTCGTCCATAAGTTGTTGGAGACGGTACTTGTAATATATGATCAAACAACATGTAGAATGACGTAACGATATCATACAATTTTTCTTTGATTATGACTTAACAATATCGTATAAATCTTCCTTAATTGTTAATGCATATCCAGAATTAGGGGCCGAGGGTAGAATACTGTGTTTTTCAAATAACGAATTTGTACCGAATTTATTACAGGCCCAAAAAATGTGTGTGGATTTTTTTTTCTTCTTATTTTTAGCCAGGATTATGTGTAGCATATTGAAAAACAGCTTTGTCTTCTTCAGAAAAGGGAGGGGGGGGGGGGGGGGGGGGGGGGGGAGAGAGAGAGAGAGAGAACTTTGACCAACTTGACCTCATAATATGTCCCTAGAAACTAAGGTAGTTGTCCAACATATTCCAAGTGATGTAAGTTAAAATAAACGTCCATTTTCATCACTTAACATTTAATTCTCAAGTTTTCAAAGTACAAAATCCCATTGGATTCACCAAATTAGTTATCCAGACAGAATTTAGCATGCCCACAACAGCAACACGTATCTCTAATATATTCGAACGACAATAAAGTTTTTCGCTAGGGTTTGAGAATGGTAAGAAACAGACAAACAATACTTTCATTCTAAAGGATAGAGAGTTTGAAGACTCTGACTCTATATGTATCTCGTTCTATATTTCAATTCTCAAATGTATAAGTATCCCTCTGTTTATGGAACACCGTGTAACTTTTGTGAAACGAGATGAAATTTTCAAGTTCTCTGAATTTATGCCAAAAAAAGGAAAATTACAAAACAAAAAAAAAGAAATATCTAGCAATTTAGAATGGCAAACTAGTGTTTAGAAAATATTAAATTATTGATGATTTACATAATGGAGCCAATATTATACTCAACCCAATTATTAGAACGTATCAATGATTGAATTGTAACATGAGGTTAAACATAGGACTCCAAATAAAAAAGAGTTAACAGCTGACCAGAGAGGTGGGACATAAAACCTCTATTGTTAAAGCAATGTCTCAATTCAAGTACCAACTGAGTTATGTCCTGTCGACGATAAAACCTCCATTGGTCCAACGATCATGTCATAGGTTGACCACGATGTTGTACATTAATCTGAAAGGTATTTAATTAGAGCTTAAGGGTTATATTGCGCACCCTTTAAAGTATCTTAATTTAAAATGAGTAACGGTCTGTGAATCAGACATCATCCTAGTTTTCATGAAGTTATATAATTATATTTTTTAAACAACCCAAATAACTAAGTACTGAAAATGAAGAAAAAAATGATTGATTTATACTGGTTTATATCTTTTTTTTTTAAAATCTTAGATTCCACTCTTTTAGCAATTTGTTTTTAGGTGGGTTTCAATGCTAACTATAATAAATAGCTTTGAATAAGTTCAACAACTACTACAAGACACCAACAATTTTTATAGAACTCTAAGCTCAATTACAAACAACAATCCTAAGTGATAAAGGGATAAACCGAATCTCACATGACACTTTCTTATTGATATACTAATGTCTTAATTTAGACCAATTAGACGTTCTCGATACACTAAGCTCCTGCATTTGCGCAGGGCCCGGAAAGAGGCCGGATCGCTTCGTGATCTGATGTGCCCAGTCTCATCCTACACTTTGTACAAGAGGCTGTTTCCGCGCTTCAAACTGTGCAGCAACCTTAATTGGACCAATCAAAACTACCAAAACCTTCAACAAGAATTGGACTTGGGAGACAATACACTTCAATTTACGAATGCAATCAATTTCCAGCATCATTCCTGTAGCTTCGCCAAGCTTGACACCCAGACCTCCAACCAAGATCATCATGTCAAAGTCCTCAGGACATAGCCCAACTAATTTCGGGTATGAGTTTTCGAAAGGAATGTCAGAGGTTCAACTCTTGACAAAGGCAAAAGAGCCCCTTTCCAGCAAGTGCATTGTGTGGAAGCTTCTTTGACATGTATGCTTGGTTGCAGTGCTGAGGGCTCCTAATGCAAACTACTGTATATATGACCAAGCTTCTGCTAGCGGGCCGTTGGGTACCTGATTTACATCCCTACACTAACTTTAGGACTGGATGTAGCAGGGACTCTTATTGGTTGGGGTTCAACCTTAAGATCATCATGTCAGACTCGTCACTGCTGTGTTGAAAGCGTCAAATGAAGATGAAACAAGTCCAAAACCTGGGTAATGAACCTGCGGGTTTTTTCTTTTTCCTTTTTATTTTATTTATTTATTTAATTTTTTTTTCACAAAGTGGAACGGTAACACAATCACCAACAATATGTTTTTGTTTTTATTTTCCTAATGACAAATTTCCGCACGCGATTTTGCTTGTTCATACACTCACGTACTGTAAGCAAGGTAGTTAGATCATGAGAGTCGCATGATAAAGTTGATTTGTTGTTTTATATTAATAATAATTTTTTTTGTAACTTCTATACTAATAATGTAAGAATCACACCAATCAGGTTTCGGGGTTTTCAGGGGTCCCACTGGAAATGTACTTCTTTGTGTTTAATATGGCTTTTTGTCTTGTATTATTCACGTAAAGTTTTGAAATGGACTTGAGTGTATCTGATTTTTTTCTTTTTTCTTTTCTTAATCACTTAAGTCATCACAAGATTGATAATTGAATCATTTGAGACCAATCAATAGGATATTCTACGATCCATGAGAATTACGTAATTTAAAAATTGAAAATTATTTCAAACAATATAATAATTTGAAATAGTGACAACTACTAAACAAACAAACCCTTTCTCTTTATTTGAAAATGAAAAACAACAACAACAATACCCCATTGTTGTATAAGCTTCCGTCTATGACGGAGTATAGGAAGTCGGATGTACGCAGTCATGCCTAATTGGAGTATTTGTTGTACATAATTGGTATTGGTAATGTAACATGTGTCTGGACATCCACCTATGTTTAGCTTTATTTTAAACATAACAAAGGTCATATATAATTGGTATTGGTAACGTAACATGTGTATGTCCAACTTCACTGTATCACCCTCCATAGACCAACATTGGTGTATTTGTTGTAGTGTTATTGTGTAAATCTTTTTTAAAATATCAAACCTTCGAAGAAAGAACGTGTGTGCAATAGCATGCAGAAGAACATGATCAATTGTTTCTTCTATATGAAACACATACACACACACACAAAAACATTTTGAGGCCAACTTTATTCTTTTTGCATGCAGTGGGCATGTACATCCACCGGCAACCAAGCTTTCAGCTCTCGAGCATATTTCTGTTAAAACTTGTGTCTTAAGTTTGAAAGTTAAAATATGTACATTCAATTTATTAAGTGTTTGAATTGTTTAAGTATTAAATTCATAATGAAAATATTATTTACTTTTCTCCATGTTGGCTTTCTAATGTCATCTTATATTACGTATAACTACACACATATATATGCACACATATACACATACATACATATATATATATACATACCCACGTGTATGAGTGTTTGTCGTATATATGTGAACGCACACACAAACACACACGCACGTGCGCGCACACACATATAGACAAACACATATATAGAGACAGAAGCACACACATACAATATATGCGATCTTAAGTCAGAATATATAGTTCTTGGATGAAGAAAGTGTTAGGAAAGAGGTAGTTACCATAGTTAGGTGTATCAATTAGAGCTGTCAAATATGTAATCAAATATTGTGTATTTATTGTGATGTAATTAGGGAGGATAATTAGGAAAGATTATTTACCTTGTATAGAGATACTGGGATGTATAAGATAGTGGTAGGGTGTACTGTGTAATGTGTGAATGAATGAATACGAAATACAGTTTTGCATACTGCAAATTTCTTCTTCTTAACATGGCATCAGAGCAGAATTAAGCATACTTTAATCTACCACGAAGTGAAGATTTTCTGAGTGGAGGCTCAGAAAGTGTTCATCATTGCCTTGCCTTACCTTCATCCGGCCATACCTTTCCCGGCCATACCATTTCCAGCCATCTGTTGACAGTAATTTGTGTAGAGTTTTATATGTTCTTACCTGTTCACCAGAAAACACGAAACCATGTCAGATCCAGAAACCAGTGAGCCAAAAACACCAAACCTCGCTGATTTGGCAGTCCAAGTAGCCAACATCCTCCAAAATACCCCAGTCAGACCTACCGTGAACCAGTCACAACCACAACCTGCTCAATTTCCATCTCAGAATCTGTCTATTTCTGTGAAACTCAATGGCAGCAATTATGCGGTCTGGCACCGCTTGTTTTGAGAACAATTATTGTGAGAGGGAGGAGGCATCACCTTACGGGTGTTCCTTCTCCACCACAGCCCACAGACCCAGAATTCCCTATGTGGGAACAAATGGATAATTCTGTATTTACCAGGATAATCCAAAAGATTGAACCAGCCCTGATGGTAAATGTGACCAGATATCCTACGACGAAATCACTATGGGATGGCCTAGCCCTCACTTACGGCTCAGGGACTGACTCTCTCAGGGCCTATGATCTTCACAGAAGGGCCAGTTTAGTCAGACAAGGAGGGGGAGTATTGAGTCATGTTGGAATCATTTACAAGATCTATAGACGGCCATAGATGCAAATGAACCAAATCATATGCCAGCAGACATAAACATACACAACAAAAAAAATCGAAGCACTTCGGCTGTATCAGTTTCTGACAGCAATAGATGAAAAATATAATACAGAAAAGAATGATCTTCTCAAGAAAGACCCATTGCCTACACTAGAGATCACATACAGAGAGATAAGAAGGGTGGAGGACAGATCTGCAGTACTGCAGAGAGGACCCTCAGAGGAGTTCGCATCACAGGGTGCAATGGACACGGCCTGGAAACGGTGACCTCGGCTGCCAGAGGCCGTGGCTCAGGAAATGCGTAGGGACGAGGAGCAGCTCAAGGGAAAGGCCGGGAAAACCCTAGAGCTGGCAACTCAAGAAGGGTCAAAGATAAGGAGGGGCTGACCTGCAGCCATTATGGCCAGAAGAGGCACCCAAAAGAAAATTGCTTCCAAATCATTGGATATCCAGAATGGTATGAAGGGAAGAGGAAGCAATCCGAAGGAAACAGAGGAATAGCAGCTGCAGAAACCGCCTCAAACAGAGACGAAGGAAGAGAGTTGACGGCTGATGAGGGTACAGGTAAAAGGGTTGGGGTTTTTAACCCTAACCCATTTAAGTTTTGTTTTGCCCAAACCCTGCAGGATTTGCACTTATAGCCTATGGTTTTTCACATACTTCGGCCGCATTCCAGAAACTTCCAGAAACAGCTGATTATGACCCCTCCACTTATAAAAAGCCCACAGACGTCCCTAACCTTTCCAAAAATTCTAAAATTGACCCCAATCAATCTAGCCCATACCCTAACTCTCCTACACACGACCCACTTGACCCCCAATCAACAGCCCACCTATTTTCCACTGTCTCCACAGGTACCACTTGGATTTTTGACAGTGGTGCGACTGATACTATGACCAACGACCCCACTGACTTCCAAAGTTGGACCACTCTAACTAAAACACATATTGAAACTGCTAATGGAGCCTTATTCCGGTCTCTGGAGGTGGTACCATCTCCATTAACCCTCATTTGCATTTAAACAACTGTCTTTTTGTACCTGGACTCTCATCAAAATTATTATCTATAAGCCAAATTACCCGGAAATTACATTGCATAGTACTTATGTACCCTACTTTCTGTCTGTTGCAGGATATTCGCTAGAGGGTGATCATTGTGCGTGGCATTGAGAAGGAAGGACTATACTACGTCACA
>AP025044.1:5654984-5672664 GCA_036186865.1 Eustoma russellianum
GCTTCAAGGTCCCGGAAGCCTAGGCCCCCCATTGCTTTTGGTTGGCAACAGGAAGACCAAGCTTTCCAGTGGATCTTCCTCTCATTATCCTTTGCCCCACAAAAGAACCGCCGTATCATAGCCTCAATTTTGTTTAGAAATGTCTTGGGGAGGGCAAAGCACTGCATGACGTAAGAGGGAATAGCCTGTATAATGGATTTGATAAGGACCACCTTTCTAGCCGCTGACAAAAAAATTTCTTTCCAGCCACTAAGCTTTTTCCATACCTTGTTTCGGATGTATGCGATAACATCCTTTTTTGATCTCCCAGTCATGTATGGAAGGCCAAGATGGTGGTTAGTCCCATTCTCTCTGCAAATTCCCAGGTCACATATAATAACATCATGCACTTCCTTGTGTATACGGGGGCTAAAGTAAAGGGAAGATTTTCCCTTATTTACTTGTTGTCCCGAAGCTCGTTCATAGCGCTCAAGAATTGCATTGAAGTTGTGAACATTCGAATGGGAGGCCTCGATGAATACAAGACTATCGCCCCCAAAGAGAAGATGCGAAAGTGCATGGCCATTTCTTCCAAAAGCTAGTCTTTTTAGCAAATTGGATTCTACTGCGTGTTGTACCATGGCCGATAAACCTTCAGCGCACATAATAAAGAGAGTGGGTGAGAGAGGATCACCTTGGCGTAACCTTCTTGATTGCTTTATTGATTGTGAGGGGGATCCATTCACCAGGATCTTGTACGTCACTGAAGTAACACATCTCATAATGAGGTTGATAAAAGGTAGAGGGAATTCCATATGCTTCATAACCTCTTCTAAGTAGCTCCATTCAATGCGATCAAAAGCTTTTGTCATGTCGAGCTTGATGGAAACATGGTTATCACTCCCCGGCCAATTACCTTTCATTGAGTGGAAGGCCTCAAATGCAGTTACGACATTATCTGTGATCAACCTGCCACTTACGAATGCACTTCGAGAATTAGTTTTTTGAGACGGCATGAGAGGCTTTAGGCGGTACGAAATCATTCTTGACATAACCTTGTAAACCGAATTGCAAAGGCTGATAGGTCGGAACTCGGACATAATCCTTGGTTGCTTTCTTTTTGGGATCAGAGAGATGAATGTGCTATTTATTTCCCTCAATGGAACCCCATTATTAAAACAATCAAGAATGATATGAGAGACGTCGCCCCCAAGCAATTCCCAGTGCTTTTGTAGAAAAATCATGTGGAGACCATCCGGGCCCAGAGTCTTGCGCCCTGGGATTTGCTTCATCGCCTTAAGGAGCTCTGCATTATTATATGTGCAGAGGAGGGACTCTCTTTGGCGGGCAGATAATGTATTAAATCGAAGACCATCTAGAGAAAGGTTTGTGGGTCGATTGCTTTGGAAAAGATTCTTGAAAAAATTGCAAGCAATATGTTTAAGACCTTCCTGTGAGGAAATGATTTTACCATTGGGGTCAAGAAGAGAAGAAATCTTGTTGCGTTCTTTCCTTGATGAAGCCTTATGGTGGAAGTAAGAGGTGTTCTTATCATTTAAAGTGATCCAATCGACCCGGCCTCTTTGGGGCCAATATTCCTCTTGGATAGTGAGTGTGTGATCAAGCTCCATCATAAGTTCTCTTTCTCTAGCCGGATGGTAAGAGCTACTGGTTTGGAAGTCTTATAGGGCCCTTTTCAATTGCTCGATTTTTTAGGGATGGAACTGAATTTCTGTCTGCTCCAGGTTTGTAGGCATCCTCGGACCTTAGCGATGGTTGTACAAAGCTCATCTGTGGATGAACATCGTTTGTTAGTAGTCTAGGTATTTTCAAAAACCGTCTTGAATTCTTCATCACAGAGGCAACTCGGGTCATAGCATGGAATTCATCCCCAACGAATATCATCCCTAGAATCATGGGATCCATCGGTAATGAAGATGGGCAGGTGATCCGAATGAGATGTTGTTAGATGGAAGACTCTGTGTTGTGGAAAGGTTTCCGCCCACGAAGTAGTTGCAACCACTCGATCCAACCTTAGGCGAACAGTGTCGCGCTCGCGGCCATTACTCCAGGTAAAGTGAGGACCTATATAGCCAAGGTTCATCAGATTGCATTCAGTGAGACAGTCTTGAAAGGCTGCCATTGCTCTCCAGCTTTTCTCAATTCTCCCAACCTTTTCATGCTGGAATAAAATTTCATTGAAGTCCCCAGCTATAATCCATGGTAGTTGAGAGGAATGGGCAAGCCTTCGTAGAAGTAACTAAGAAAGATGCCTAGCTTCATGGGCAGGGTTGCCATAAAAACCTGTAAAACGCCAAGGGGGAGAGGGGCACATTTGCACAACAACATCAATATGGCCACAAGAATAACTCAAATATTCACTGAACATTCATCAGTCCACATGAGGGCAAGACCACCACTTAGTCCAATGGGATCAACCGTGAAAACGTTCTAGTAACCAAGTTTTCTACCAATATTTACAACATAACTTTTTTTTTTGTTTTTTGTTTCAGATAGGAATAAGATACTAGGTTTAGCAGCCTAACTAAGCTACTCATATCTCTAACCACAGGGGCTTGGCCAATGCCCTTGCAGTTCCAGGCTATCCGATTCATCGGAATTGGCAGGGTTGCATTGCTGCAACCTCTGCCGGATCATCAATTGCCATCAAACCTTTGCCTTTTTTGTTGCTTTCCTGGACATCCGTTGGATCAATCTCTCGGGCACTTTTTCCCCAATGCTTGCACTAGGGTAACATGGCTTTGGAGAGTTGCTGGTCAGCAGCTTGGCCTTTGGTTTCCTGAGTGTTTTTGGTTTGGCGTGTTTGCTTGGTGTTAGGGTGTGGGGGATATTCGAATATTGGTAGGCAAATGTGAAGGGGGTGTTTTCTTTATTTGGGATGTGGCTTAAGTCTAGATTCAGAGTTGTAGTTATGGACAGGGGGGATACTTGGTTCGCGTGGGGGGCATTTGTATGGCTAGGGTTAACAGGGAAATTTTGCAGAGCAATTGTGGAGGCCTTTAGTGGGTTTTGGGGTTTCAAAAGGCTCTTTGGTTGGATTACCGTTGGTTTGGAGGGGCCTTCCAAGAGGAGGGGGTTTGGTTGAGGGGTTGTCTTTTCTTGTGCTGGGCAGTCAAGGTCACAGATCAACACTGAGTCGTTACTTGTCTGGAGCCACTCTCAATTGGGCATATTTTTGAGTTCGGCCTCAGTGTATTCTTTCTTTCTTTGTGGACAAAAATTCACTATATGAGAGAGGATACCACAGTTTTTGCAGAGTTTCGGAAGTCTCTCATACTGAATAAGCCCTCTAGTCGAATTTATTCCCGTGATTGCAAGCAGTAAAACCTGCGAATAGGATTAGTGACATCAACCAAAATACAAAATTTGAAAAATTTTCCATGGTAATTTCGGCCAGTTCTGAGCTGACCAGTTATACAATCTTGCCCATCTTTCATTATTTCGTATCCCACAGCTTCAGAATAGAAGTAAGTGGGATATCTGACTATGTGAACCCAAAATTCAGTGAAATTGAAGAAGCTGGGTTCCGATAAATGAATTATGTAGGACTATACTAAGTTATTGGTTACGTAACACACAAATTTCGAGGACGAAACTTTTTGTAAGGGGGAGAGAATGTTATATCCTGTTTTTTAATGAAGGACAAAAGAGTCAATAAGGCATAATTAATTACTATGCCTAATTTGATTAGGAAATTTTCCCTAAACCCTAATCAAATTTCTATTTAAACAATGCTTAGACTGCTCCCTCCCTATGCTATGCATACGGCCGCCCACGCCAGGAAAAAGAACGATTCCTTCTTGCTTCAAGCTTCAAGTCGCCGGTTTCGGGAGAGCACCACAGCCTCGATCAACCCTTCTACGCGTAGTAATTGCCTTTAACTGCCAAGTAGATGCCCCCTTAACAGCCGTTGAATGAAACAAACAATAATCTCTGATTTCTTTATGAAAATAAAATCGTGCATAAGTGTATTTGTGATTGTATAGATGCTTGATTATTAGGTTATATGTGTATGTGATGAATTGTATATCCGTATATATGATCGTATATGTATATATATGTATGATGCTATTTTTGTATGGTCAACTCGGAAAAGATTATATTCAGAACAATTAGATGGTTTTCAAAGCACCATGGTCCTCCTTCCATGGTCGAGGAGAGGATCTCGTCGTCCTTGAAGAAAAATTGAAACAGGTTACCTGAAATCTTTGAGGTGCGAAAGGTTGTGCATTTCCAAGATTGTTGTAGAGCATTCATCAAGCCATTTGGGAATACTTCACGGATGGCCAAAATTTTCCCTAGAAGACTGGTTTCATTTTCCATCAGACCTTGCTCCACCGAAGCTGGGGGAATGAAGGAGGTTGCTCCTTCGGTTTCAGTTAAGGAGAGTGAGTCAAGAAGATTGTCAAGCTCCTGGTTTTCCATGGCTGGCAAATCCCTAGTTCAAAATTTGCAGGGAGGCGGCTCTCAATTGGAGAGAGAGAAAACCCTAGCTGAGAGGGAGTTGATGAGTGATTTTTTTTGGAATGTCTTAATTTACCGTTTTGCTTTTTCTTTTCCTTTTCGGTCGGGAACTTCTACAATGTCACAAAGAAATGCTATCAGACCGTTAGGATCGGTACTTTATAACGCAGTACAATTATATACAATGAAGTGGATGTTTTTTTCCTTTTCTCCATGTGCCTACTATTAACGTTATACCACCATAAGGGCATCTCCAATGGGTGCACATAATCACCCATTTGATACAAAATTTGGCTCCAACCAAGCACCAAATTGAGCACCTAATAGATGAAAATGAATAGTGTTGCACCAAATATGTGCAACACTATTTATTGCACTAAATCACTATTCATCCGCCACATCACCATTTTAATTATCTCAAGAAAGTTTTAATTTCATTATTAGAATTTCGTTAATTTCATTATGAGAATTTTAATTTTGTTAATTTCGTTATAAAAAAGAATTTCATTAATTTCATTAATTTTTTTATAAAAATTTTAATTTCGGTAAATTTCGTTATAAGAAAAATTATACAACAAAAAATTAAAAATAAAATAAGATTCATAACTAATAATTTAGATCAAAGTTACATTAGTAAATAAAGTACATTAGAAACATAGCATAAAATATTTTAAAACAATAAACTTAATTAGCAACAAAGGACCCGTACATTTTTGGTGAAAACATGTGTTACATGATATAACGAAGACTTGTATGTTTGTGTAAGAAAATCTAATAAAATGTAATATTTTTTTTATTTATAATTTAATTTATAATTTTTTATTTTCAAATTTTATAGGAACGTGTTAAGAAATAATCAGCCTGAATTAAATTAATGAATAATGAATTAATGAATACTTACTTTAAATTTGTATGAATGTTAAATTGTGTCAAATTATTTATGACTTAAAAATAGAATGATATAAGAATCTTTAAGAAATATTCTTATTTGATGTTGGATTTAGTGTTTATGGTTGGAGTAATTTTTACTATTTTTTGCTCAAATATGTGATTTGGTGCAAAATTTGGTGTATTGAGTTAGAGATGACTTAAGGATTCGTTCTACTAACGAAATAAATCTGGCTACCATAAATTATGTTCTTCAAATAATTTATTGCGTTATGCTTGAACTTATTTTGGGGATTTATTTTGAACGGTTTAAAAAGACAAGTTTTTCTACAAAATAATTAAGAATGTAGCTTTAAATTTTATTTTGTTCAACCAATATTTCGTTGTTATTTGCTGCGCAACGTACAGGTGTATCAACCAGTACACTATATATATATATATATAGTTTTTGTATATATATATATATATATATATATATATATATATATATATATATATATATATATATATATATATATATATATATATATATATAGTTTTTGTGCTAGGGGTGGAGGTCTTTTTTTGGGCAACTAGTACACCATTACTTTAACAGGGGCCACAGGGTTTTGTTTGTCTATCCGAATTACGAGTCCAGATCTTCTCCCAAAGAAACCCCTTCCAACCTTCTCCTAATTTTTTATACCCAATCAATATTTGACACCTGTCTCCCCTTAGCCCATCCACTTTCTTCTACCTCCCCACCCCCTCTTGCACCTTCATCCTCTCCTTCAACCTCCTCCACCATCCACTTTCTTCCGCCTCTCCATCCCCTCTTTCACCTTCATCTTCTCCTTCAACCTCCTCCACATGCGTCTCCCTTCCTCTCTACTTTCACCTCAACCTCCTGATCCTCCACCATCGTCATCTTCTAACCCCAACAGATCCACCATTTTCAACTCCTTTAGATCCACCATCGGACACCACCTTTTTAACCAGAATAGAGGCCTAAGCAGGTGATGTGGGTGTGGGTGTGAGTGCGGGTGCGGGTGTGGGTGCAGGTGCGGGTGCGGGTGGAGGGAGGAGGTGCGGGGATAGAAATGGCAGCGGTGGTGTAGAGGGTGCGGGTGGAGGGAGGAGGTGAGGCGGCGGAAATGGCGGCGGTGGTGGTGTATGGCAAGGTTTCAAGGGGTTTGGTAAAATGGAGGGGACAAGTGTCAAATATTGGTTGGACAAAAAATGTTGGGAGAAGGTTGAGAGAGGCTTTTTTGGGAGAAGATCTGGTCTCCCGAATTACCGGTTTACGTGAGCTATCAGGGCCTCCCGGCGTTTTGGCGGAGCGTAGAATTTTGTATCTGACATTTAATTTTTCAAATCTACTAACTGGATTTGGACTTACAATAGTCTAACACGTGTAACTTTAGGCCTAGCAATATGTAATTGGTTCGGACCTACGCCTAATCAGATTAGCTGGATTGTGAGTTGGATTGCTCTCCGAATCCATTAGGTGACACATAATAATAAAATAGTAAAATATCACGCAAACTATTATATCGAAGCAGATCAATCAAGGATAGAATAACTGGATTTGGACTTACAAATGTCTAACACGTGTAACTTTAGGCCTAGCAGTATGTAATTGGTTCGGACCTACGCCTAATCAGATTAGCTGGATTATGGGTTGGATTGCTCTCCGAATCTATTAGGTGACACGTAATAATAAAATAGTAAAATATCACTCAAACTATTATCGAAGCAGATCAATCAAGGATAGAATAAGATCAATGAGAACGTCTAAAACAATAAAAAAAATATAAGACTGGATGAAGTCAGCCTCGTCCGTAGAGAGTGGATCCCATTTTCAGAATAAGTGGGTCCAATGATTTGGCTTTATTTGGACAAACAACGCCATTTTACTTGTAATGATGTGTCATTCTTGTCTTTTTTAATTGCAATATCTCAAGACGATTAATAACTGAGCTCTTGTTTTGTCTCGGCACATGCTTCAACCCTTTTTTTCTCCCTTTTTGGCGTATGCTTCAACCCTTTCTCCCCCTTTGTTACAAAAGGCCCTTAGGTAGCCTAACCTCTTCTAGCTAAAATAACAATCAGGAACCAAGCCTATGTAGTCCTCTGCCAGGATGATGATTGCTTCAACTCAGGTTGTTGTTGAGGTTTTTCTTTTGTACTTGTTTCAACTGTCCACATGAAGTTCAAACCAATCCATTATTCTCTTACTTTTTGGGAGCAGTATTAATTATTTATTAAAAGGGATTATTTATTACTGTAAACAATATCAGCTCTTGCAAAGAGGCAGAATAACAAAGTCGTTAATGTAATAGCTTTCTATTTAACCTCTATCTAGAAGGCGTTTCTGGTACACTAGACTTGTGCGTTTGCACAAGGTCTGGAAAAGGGAGAGATCACTTCGTGATCTGATGTATGCAGTGCTGCTTCTATATTTAGTACAAAAAACTGTTTGCGCGGCTCGAACCCGTAACCTCAAAATCACAAAGCAACAAACTCTTTGAACAAATTTCCTTATTTATTTCAAGAATATGATAAAAGATCTCTATACAGCACAGAAAGATTTTATGTCAACTCATATAAAGAAAAAAACATACACATTTACGTCCTTACAATCCTAAAGGGGTAAAGGAAAAAAAGAAGAAAAAAGAAGTATTCACGCCATGTGTGTTGTTTTGTCGTATTTTTACGTACGGTGTATCATTTGAATACTACGGAGTATTAATATCCTTAAAATAACTAGAAATGCTTTATATGGTGTTTCCTTTTAGAGAATATATGGAACGTTTTCAATAAAAAAATTTTGTTTTAGTATAAAAAATGTCCCACATATATTTTACTTGTTGTTCATTATTTTTTATATATCTCTAAAAGTGAAGGAACTAGATCAAAACAAGTGCTGGAACAACTGGCGTAAAAACTATGAATATAAAAATAAGAGGACAAAAGCAATATAAAATCCAAGCAAAAAATGATAGCAAAAAACTTAATTATCAGAGAAAAAAAAGATTGCTAAAAATGGACAGCTCTCAAAAGTATGTAAAATTAAGAAGGATACTTAGTGGTCTCTATGGCATAGTCCAGTCGGTACTCTGCTTGTGTAGCACTCCGTCCGGAACTTGGAACCCAGCACGGTTCACCCGCCGTACCCCACATAGTAGAGTACAAGGCGTCGTCACTATCATACAATCCAAGTATAACTGTATGGTGTGTGCAACAAAAACAATTATCTTAAACATAATTCAGTTCATACATCCGTGATGATCCGCAAAATACGCACAAGATCCTACTACAAAAAACATAACCCTAAATGGGATATAGGGATCATCCAAAAATGCGTCTCTCGTACGCAGGTAAATAAAATCAGGACTGGTCCTCCGCTATGTACTCGATGTCAATGGTACAGTCCTCTGAAAAAGGAAAGTTTTAAAATAACAAGGGTCAGACGAGATATAATTCGCCTGGCAAGTAATCCACTTGGATCCCCCAAGCGGATCAAACAGGCTAAGACAAGGCATCAAGATATAAAACATATCGTAAATAAAGCGTAGAGTACATAAAAATGCTACCTGTCAGCTTTGCAAGTACTGGCATTAATCACATAATTAACTTGTAGACAAGGATATAAAGCTTCAGAAAATTATACTGAACACCTACTTAACATTCTAAAGACTCGTTTATGTCTACAGCTTATTCTCTCGATTCTCATTCTATACTGCTCAACAATCCTATCTTCAATATAAGAATGCAATGATAATTCTTATGATTCTGAAGTATAGCTTTTTAACTTGAAAAGAAAATATATCTGTAGACTGTAAAATAAGTGATGGTCATCCTACGTAAGAAAACAATATCAACAGTGACTGGACAGATTCCCTAAATAGTCACATATACCACTGATACGCTCATCGTAGGTATATATATCTAATGGTGACTCGTATGGCCGATGATCTCAGGAGTCGTTCACTTGATGATCATACAGCGCATAACATATACTATGCCTCATGGAACCGGTCTCCTCGACCTTGGTGTCATGACGGCGCATCTCAACTGAACATAACTATGCCCATGGTCCAATCCCAATGGTACCATGTCGGCCTCCGGATATAAAATCGTCGAGGAGTCCAAGTCCATTCACAAGGTACTCACACAACTCATAATTGTAAACATAAGCTGTGTCTCTTGGAATCTTCCGTCACGTTGATAAGGTTCGTTACGTAAAATCTCTTTCTTTCTCAAAAACGTCGTAAAAATCGTTTGAAAACATACTGTGGTATCTTGCTATAAAATCACATCTTATGATTTCTTTACTTCATTTAGCTTGTGTTAAATACCTTATTTGAAATATACTTTCACCGTAGAAAAATACGAAATGTCTTAACATTCATACGTTATCTTTAAACGATGTTTTAACTAACTTTATTGTCGGAAAAATTCTGTTTTTTGCGACATTTAGTTTTCTTGATTAATTACCGTATATGGAGTTCTGTATGACATTTCTAGGCTCACTAACTTATAGAATTATTACATTTTATTTCTTTAAGCCATAAAATTAATGAAAATCATTAATTTAGTCCTTTTAGGGGGCGGTTTTTGGGTCTCAAAAACAGCCCCATATTTCCGGTATTTTCCGTAACTTATTCTATAATTTTGCACATTCCAATCCATCCTCAAAACAACCCACTTGAGGCTAATGTTTTCCAAATCTTCCATCTAAAAATCTCATAAACACATATATGGTTAGATATAACCTGGTACAAGATAATATAATATTTACATAATATATATATTGTACAATTTCAACCTACCCATAAATACACCTTCCAAGTATCACATTATATCATATATTACTCCAAATAAATAAAATGAATTATTTTATTTTTCCTCCATGTCTAAGCCGTGGGTTTCCAGTAGGGGTGTACATGCTTTTTAAAAACCGGCCGAACCGCACCAAACCGGCCAAACCAAACCGTAAAAAACCGGACCACGGTTTTATGGTCGGTTTAATAAATGCTAAAAACCGGACTGTTTCATTTGGTCCGGTTTCTGTTTTAAGAATTTCAAATCGTATAAACCGGACCATACCAGTTATGTAT
This sequence comes from Eustoma russellianum, assembly GCA_036186865.1. Classification (NCBI taxonomy): domain Eukaryota; kingdom Viridiplantae; phylum Streptophyta; class Magnoliopsida; order Gentianales; family Gentianaceae; genus Eustoma; species Eustoma russellianum. The sequence continues at coordinate 5,665,439 of AP025044.1, forward strand.
ATATATAAATTTGATTATACATTATACATTTAATTATATTTTATACATTATAGTAGTATTTTAGTTATTTGTTTATATTGTTTGTGAGTTTGTTTTTATTAGATGTTTATAACTTGGGGAAGAAAAACTCAGTTGATTAATCATTTTTGGTGAACAAAGGTTGGTACCTAGTGGATTTGTCTGGTTATATTTAAGAAAATATTAGTTTTTTTCTTTGATTTATTTATCCTTGTTTAATTACTTCTTTGATTTATTTATCCTCGTTTAATTACTTCTTTGATTTTTAGTAATTCTTAGTGTGTAATTATTTCTACACATTGTTTATCATCCCGTAAAAGTGCGAAAGAATTGAAATTTCGTTACTTGGATGTTTATTCTGTATACAAATAATGTGATTACATGATTGAGTATTAAGGATACTTGGATGATTTTTCGATTAAACTACTATATCACCTTAATCCATCCTTTTGTTGAGGGTCAGGTACTTTGTGTAATTTATTATAGTATGAGTTTCTAGCCAAGACATGATAAATTAAGGTATAATAATATTCTATGATAAATTAAGGTATAGTAGTATTCTACTAAGGGAGTATAGTTTCATTTTTAGTTTGAAAAAAATCCTATCAGGAAGAAAACTTGTCCTCAATTTTGATTATGAATTTTGACTTTTTTTAATCAACGTTATCAATGCTTCAGGTGAATAAAACCGAAAAAACCGAAACCAAACCGGACTAGACCGGACTGGTCAAACGGTTTGTTGACTGGTTTGGTCTGGTTTTCGGTTTTCTATTTTCCAAACCGTAACAAATGGTTTGGTCTGTAAGATTCTCAAAAACCGGCCGAACCGGACCATGTACACCCCTAGTTTCCAGACCCCACCCACACCCAAAAATTCCATCCATTTCACTTTCCTACTTCCTTAACTTCTAGCCTTTAATTTCTTTAACATAAAATAATCCTATCATGACTTTAATGGTTCAACAACTAATATACCCATCAAAAAGAAACTCACCTTCATCTTCTCAAGGTCGTATACATGACCTTCATTTCCATTCCAAGAAGAACCCATTTAACATATACCCATTTAGCACTTAATCTCAAGCTTACCAAATGCTTTCCGTACATATCCATAATCTTAGGTTGAAACCAAGCTTTTTTGACCCATTTCATATGAAGATAATATTGGTGTAAATATAATATTTCAAAACTAAAACATAGTTGATTCAAGAAGATTACTTGCCTTCTTGAGTCTTGAGTTGAACAAGATGTGCTAGAACCTCCTTGTAGGCTTGGAGCTTGGCTTGAGAGTTGAGAAATCACCCTCCCTCACCCTAGGAGTATACGGCCAAACATAATAAAAAGGACAGAAAGGAAATCAATTTCATGAATGGTGCTTGGAAGGATATTAAAGGAAGACCCTTTAAGAAAATCTTACCTTTAAACTTGATTATCACTTGGATGATTTTAGATCTTGATTCTTGTCTTGATTTTGAAAAGAAATTTCCACTCCACTATGCTCCTATGAAGCCATGGTCTGGAAGAGGAGAATGGAGGAGTTGTGCTTTGGTGAGGTGTGGAAGATCTATGAAAATGGATGGATGGATGATTGAGTTGAAATTATCTCTCTTCCCTCACTATTAGTTGCTGCCGAAATTTGGAGTAGAAAAAAAGATATGATGATATCTTGTCTTGGGGGGAGGAGGATGGAAAGTGATATGAAGTTTTGGTGGCTTGTTGGCCTTTTTGTGGAAGACTTTTGTGGCCTCCCCTGATGAGTAGCACGGCTGGGGATTTGGGAGGGTGGCTTTCATATTATTTTTTCCCCTTTTTAGTGGGTACAATTTTATCTATGTGGGTTATTTCGTTTGTAATATGACCTGTAATATTATACTCGATTTTAGTAGTGGCCTTATATAAGTTAAATTCCTTCGTTTAATCCACGTAAAACAACTACGTAAATTCAACATACTAACATATACGTAATTTACTTGGTCGGGCGTATGTCACGACGTCGGGTCGTAACATTCTCCCCTCCTAACAAAAAGTTTCGTCCTCAAAACTGACGTACCTTATATGAATAGTTGTGGATACTGCTCTTGCATCAACTGCTCTGGTTCCCAGGTGGCTTAACGTTCGGAATGATGGCTCCACTGAACTTTCACAAACGGAAATCGAACGTCTCCGGAGTACTCGCTCTTGCCGATCAATAATCTTCACTGGATTCTCTCATATGATGCGTTATCTTGGAGTACTACTGTCTGCGGTTCCAAGATATGACTGGGGTCAGAAATATACCGTCGAAACTGTGACACGTGAAATACATCATGCATCTGAGACAAGGTAGGAGGCAGTGCTAATCTGTAGGCAACAGTACCAACTCTGTCCAAAATCTCAAATGGTCCAATGAAACGAGGACTCAGCTTCCTTTTTATACCGAATCTCATGACACCCTTAGAAGGCGAAACTCTTAGATAAACTTTCTCACCGATATCAAACTCAACCAGACGCCTCTTCGCATCAGTCCAACTCTTGCTGCGATCTTGAGCAGTCTTTAATCAATCCCTGATCACTTTCACTATCTGCATTGTCTGCTCAACTAGTTCAGGCCCAACAATGGTTCTCTCTCCAACTTCATCCCAGTACAAGGGAGATCGACACTTACGCCAGTATAGAGCCTCGAAAGGTGCCATGCCAATCGAACTGTGGTAACTGTTATTATAAGAGAATTCCGTCAATTTAACCAACTTATCCCAGTTACCTTTGAAATCAATTGCACAAGCACGGAGCATGTCTTCTAAAGTCTGAATAGTACGCTCCGACTGACCATCTGTCTGCAGATGAAAAGCAGTGCTCATTCTGATCTCAGTGCCCATAGCCTGTTGGAATGCTTTCCAAAATCTCGCTGTAAATCGGGAATCACGGTCACTAACGATACTGATAGGTGTGCCATGCAAACAAACGACACCATCTACGTACATATTTACCAACTTCTCCATCGGATTCTGAATCGACATAGGAAGAAAATGCGCTGATTTGGTGAGACGATCAACAATTACCCAGATAGTATCATCATTGTTCCGAGTCTTAGGAAGACCAGTGACAAAATCCATCGTAATGTGATCACACTTCCACTCTGGGATATCTAATGGCTGAAGTAATCCAGCAGGCCGCTGATGCTCTGCTTTAACCTGCTGACACATCAGGCATCGTTCCACAAACTCAGCAATTTGCCGCTTCATTCCGTTCCACCAATAGTTTCTCTTAAGATCCTGATACATCTTAGTGGCTCCTGGGTGGATTGACAACCTTGAATTGTGAGCCTCTTTCATGACTTCTTTTCTTAAATCATATGTATTAGGCACACATAACCGATCATGGAACCATATACTACAATCTTCGTGAATCTGGAAGTCATTATTTGCCCCATTCTTTAACTTATCATAAATCTCAATCAACTCCTCATCATTTTTCTGGGCTTCCTTGATGCGGTCAATCAGAGATGGGGTGATCATAAGAGTAGCCAAGATATTTTCGATAGACTCGACTATATCCAACTCAAACTCTGCCATGTCTCTCTCTAATGGAGTCTGCCGTGCATGACTAGACTTCCTACTTAAGGCATCTGCTACTTGATTTGCTTTACCCGGATGATATTGGATCTCTAAGTCATAGTCTTTGATCAGTTCTAACCATCTGCGTTGTCTCATGTTTAGCTCCTTTTGGGTGAAAAGATACTTCAAGCTCTTATGATCTGTATAAACCTCATATTTTTCACCATATAAGTAATGTCTCCAGATTTTTAAAGCGAACACCACCGCTGCCAGCTCTAAATCGTGCACTGGATAATTCTGCTCAAACGGTTTCAACTGCCTCGATGCATATGCAATCACACGATCATCCTGCATCAGAACACAACCAAGCCCATTTTTGGAGGCATCGCTGAAAACCACAAATCCTTTCCCCGGAGTAGGTTGAGCAAGTATCGGCGCAGATGTCAATCTTTTCTTCAACTCCGAAAAGCTCTGTTCGCACTCAGCTGTCCATTCAAATTTAGTTTTCTTCTGAGTCAACCGGGTCAGTGGAACAGCAACTCAAGAGAACCCTTCAACAAATTTCTGATAATATCCTACCAATCCAAGAAAGCTCCGAACCTCAGTCACATTAGTGGGTCGAGGCCACTCAGTAATAGCTTCAACCTTTTTGGGATCAACAGAGATACCAGCTTCGGAGACAACATGACCCAAAAATGCAACACTGCGAAGCCAGAATTCACACTTGTTGAATTTGGCATATAACTTCTTCTCACGCAATACGCCCAAGACGACCCTTAGATGCTCGGCGTGTGACTCTTTATCAGGAGAATATATCAATATGTCATCGATAAATACCACTACGAACTTATCCAACAGCTCCCGGAAAACTGAATTCATCAAATCCATAAATGCTGCAGGTGCATTGGCTAACCCAAATGGCATCACCAAAAATTCATAATGCCCATAACGAGTCCGAAATGCTATTTTTGCAACATCTTCGGGCCGAATCTTCATCTGATAATAGCCTGAACGCAGATCAACTTTGCTGAACACTTTAGCTCCCTGCAAATTCGGAGTTAGTTCGAATTCAGTAGTACTATCGAATTGAAAAGATTTCCAGTATCTTACCCTTAGCTGATCAAACAGATCATCGATCCGAGGTAATGTATATTTATTTTTGATCGTGATCTTGTTCAATTCACGATAATCAATACATAGCCGCATGCTGCCATCTTTTTTCTTTACAAAAAGTACTGGGGCGCCCCATGGAGACACACTAGGACGAATGAATTTCTTATCCAACAGCTTTTGCAATTGCACTTTTAGTTCCTTTAACTCCACCGGGACCATTCGATACGGCGCCTTAGAGATAGGTTCTGCTCCAGCCACAATATTAATCTCAAATTCTACCTCTCGCTCAGGAGGTAGTCCAGGAAGATCATCTGGAAAGACATCTGGAAACTCATTCACAACAGGAACGACATCAAGAGATGGCATCTCACTCTGCTTTTCAACATCAAGTACATAAACCAGGAGACCAGAATCTCCCTTCTTGAGAGCTCGGTGTGCTTGGGCTGTGGTTAGATAAACATTCGGAGAAATCTATTTCAGCTTCAAACTACCTTGGCACACCATCTCTTCTTTCGACGGAGCTCGTATAACAACGCACTTGCTACGACAGTCAATCTGAGCATGATTATTAAACAGCCAATCCATACCCAGTATCACATCAAAATCTCCAATCTAAATAGGTATTCGGGTAGCATCAAACTTCTGCCCTCCAAACTCTAATTCACAATCTTTAAAAAGATGGTGGAAAAAAATAACTTGATCGCCAGCTTCTTGGACACGGTATGGCATCTCCAACCATGACGAACATCTATTCAAGTTCCTAGCGAACCTCTTAGATACGAATGAGTGGCTAGCGCCACTATCAAATAGTACATTGGCTGGCACACTATTCAGTAATATAGTACCTGAGACATTCGCAGCATACATAGAGTTTCACACAAATATACAATCTCTATGACAATAAGTAAATGGTGAAATTTAAAATATACCTGTCACAATGTCAGTAGCATTTTCCATCTCTGCATCTGTCATAACATGCACCCTGGCATTAAGCCGCGGACGACCTCTCTGGGGCTGAGTATTCTTCTGAGGCTGATCATTCCTTTACTGAGCACCCTCCGGACAATCTCTGATCATATGGCCTATCTTTCCACACTGAATGCATCCATCTGTACCCGATCGACACTCTCCGGTGTGCTGCCTCTGACAAGCAGGGCAAACTGGTATAGCCGGCCGGGTCCCCTGCTGCTGAGCCTGCTGCCCCTGACGCTGTTGCTGTGTACCTGGCTGAAACTGTCCCCTTTATTGAGTCTGCTGCTGCTGACGTTGTTGCTGTGAACCAGCGCCACCCTTCTTAATAAACTTGGTCCCACGGTCGGAACCAGATCTGCCAGAATCTCGAGGCCTCTTGCCTCGCATCTCCTCATCACGTCTCTGAATCTCTCGGTCAATACGGAAACTATCATCCAACATCTCCCCGAAAGTCTTAGGCTTGGTGCTCACAATCCATGTCCTGATGTGGGTATTCAGCCCTCGTAGAAACTTCGACATCTTCAACTTCTCATCAGCCATAACAGTGGGTACGAATCGTCCCAATGCAGTAAACCAACTAGCATAATCAGAAACGGACATCCCAACCCCCTGACGAAGCAACTCAAAAGGACCGACCTTTAACTCGGTCACAGATGGTGAAATGTAGTACTTGTAGAACTCCTCTTGGAATTTGGTCCAGGCAACATGACGAGGTAATGGCCGTGCATTCATCTTCCACCATTGATTGGCCTCGCCAATCAAGAACGGTCTAATCACCTATGATTTTGCCTCATCCGGAACCTCGATCAACTCAAAACAGCTCTCAACTTCATCAAGCCATTTCTCTGCCTGGTCTGAGTCTTAACCTCCCTCAAATACGGGCACACGAGCTCTCTTCAGTGCCTCAAAATAATAATGAGGCCCCCGTGGCTGCTGGGCAGTCGGAGAAGTAGGCGGCACTGCCTGAGTCTGAAACATATTCTGGCCCATCTGAGCCATAGCCTGCATAAATGTCTGGAATACCCCAAATTCTGGCGTCGGGTAGTAATAATAACCCTGCTATGGTTGTGAATACTATTTCGGTGGTGGATGCTGACCAGGATGAGTATACTGAGCCTGCGGTGGAGGCGGTCCTTGTGGCGGAGGAGGAGGAGGCGGCGCCTGAGCCGGAGTAAATGGTACATAAGCCGGCTGAGGTGTCGTATGAGTCTAAGGAGCAAGGGCACGCTGCTGAAGCAGTACTGGTTCTGGAGGTGGTGGTGGCACCTGCTCCTGAGCTGGTAACTGCATAACTCGGCGTGATTTGCCCCGCGGAACACGTGGTCTACCTGACATCCTGTTAAACGAATCCACACTATCTGATAAGCACATGTATAAACATGATATTAATTCCGTATATTACTTTCCATACGATTTATGAATCAACTATGAGACATAGTCCTACATACCGTACTACGTTGTCTAAATTAAGGCCGTTATATGACTAAACTTAAGTCTATAATCATAGTTTGGTTTTCTAAGATAAACGTTTAAGCTATATGTTCCGTCTGTGATCTAGAGCCTTAGCTCTGATGCCACCTGTAGCACCCC